>JAGKRU010000186.1:0-40886 GCA_022884055.1 Russula griseocarnosa | reverse complement strand
TGTCGACCTTAGGCTCTTTAATATTCCTCATTCCGGTACATGTCACCCGAGGCGATGGCCGCTCCCCTCTCCATGTTGTCCAGCCTCAGAAGACTTATACTCGAATTCAATTCCCCCAATCTCGCCCTGACTTGAAAGCCGAAGTCTGCCTCCGCCAAAACGGTCTATCCTCCCCGCTCTCGACGAATTTCATTTCAAAGGCGTTACCAAATATTTAGAAGATTTCGTGACCCACATCGACGCCCCTCAACTCGACGAAGTGGATATAAATTTCATCAATGAAATCGATTTTGACTGCCCGCTACTCGCCCAATTCATCAATCGTACAACACTCACGGCACGCGATAAAGCATGTGTGCAATTCGATGAGTGGGGCTCCAGCGTCGCACTTCTAGCCCATTCAAAGACTTTTGAGATAGGAATCTCGTGCAAAGAACCAGATTTGCAGCTTTCATCCATCGTGCAAGTCTGTAACTCCTCTTTGCACCCCCTTTCCACGGTTGAGACCCTCTACATCGAGCATCAATATTCGGAACTGGTTTGGGAGGACGATGACATCGAGAACACCTTATGGTTGCAACTGTACTTCCATTTACTGCGGTGAAGAATCTCTACCTATCCAAGGAATCTGAGCCAGGCATCGTGGCTGCCCTGCAAGAGCCCGTTGAGGGCAGAATAACGAAGTGTTGCCCAACTTGCAGAATATTTTCGTGGAGTAGCTCGAGCCATCGGGACCTTTCCAGGAGAGCATTGCGACGGTCTGGGGTAGAAGCGGAATGTGGTGCGGGCCGCTTGATGATTAATAGTAGGTGCCCTCTACTCTTACAGTAAGTTCGGTCCCATTGACATTCCTTGTCGTCTTGTTCTCTTGCTTTTGCGTCAGTTATACTTTTGTTGACATTACCCGTGGATTGAGCTCCTTATATGATTACATATCCCGTGGAGTAGAGTAACTTGGCTATGGATCAGAATCAAGGCATTGAACGACCGGCTAGTTATCTACTCAGCGGCCATGGTTTACTTGCGTTTTCTCTCTGGTCCGCTTTACGGGAGATGCACCACTGCACCACAGGGCGCCACCTGCATTTACTACCACCACACTTCACCGCCTGTGCAAATGGGCAGGGCAGAGACAGTCACCACTTCTTGGATTCGCACTCAGAGCAGTGACCCCTGGAGGATGAGTTATTGGAAGACTTAGAACAGCTAGCACACACGGCGTGATCATGTGGTGGGCATAGTACGAGATTCACGAGATTGTGAAGAGGTGCCACAGCGTTCAAGGACCAATTTCTACTTTGTAAGGATCGATCGCACGGCACTCATGCGACACTCATACTCATCAACACGGCTGCCCACGAAGGGCACATGGCCTTCACCTGGGTCAATGAGCTCGTCTTCAATCGTACTGTCACCCTGGTACGCAACCTTTATTCCATCTCCCTTCTCTTGACTTCACCTACCAATTTCTCCCTTTTCACAACGACAGAGCCACATAGCAACACCCAAAGATCAAACAAGTCGCCCGATGAATGCGAGCACCTATACGAAGAATCACTCTGGTGTTTGTAACTTATGCCTGACGAGCTGCCACAGAACGGCAATATATTCATGGCGGAGAACCGTGAAAAGATCGCTAGTTGTACGTACTTCACTCGTAGCGTTTTTACAATTTGGCTAACCTCTTTTCGCAGGCGATAGGGGAAGAGGGATCAGGATCAAGAGGACAAGGTTAGCTCTCGCAACGGAATGACGGCCGGCCCTGGGTCATCGTGTGTCGGATCGCGCCCACCTAACGTGGCGAACTTCAACATTTTCTTCTCATTTTTCCCTTCCTCTCATCGCTCGCGTCAACACCAAACCGACTACGCCTCCTCGACGTAAGACACCATTGACAGTGATAAATACCCTCCCTTCCAACCTTCACATCCACTCCTTTCTTCCCTTCTCTCCTTCTCTTGCCTCTTTCGACTTTCTCAACCAACGAAGAAGCCTAGCCGCAGCGCGCAGCTGTACACTTTCATATAATTCAATCCTCAGTGTCTTACACTTCTCTAACAAATTTCTCACTATTTCTTTTTTACAAAATTTCTATCATTGAAATAGCTCAGCCAAAAGGCGTTCCCTCATCAGATCTCCCCACCGTATTCCAGTACCGCCCTCGCCTCTCCACCATTTCATAGCCGCCCTTGGATATCGACCCCAATTTATCGACGTTCTAAAGGCTTGCTGATGGTAAAGAATCATCACCAGACTCGAGGAAATGAACCAAACGAAGTCGACGTAAATCTTTCATTACGCGACATCCCGCAACGACTACTGAGGCGGCATGCAGGTTTCCTACCTTTTAGTCGGTGAGGGCTGTCTCTTGTGTTTGGTCATCGAACGACTGACATTCGTTCCTGTGATTATCTGGTGCAAGTCTGGGTTGGCTTGGACATAAGGGGCAAGTATCTGTGCGGTTCAGCCCCTGTTGTGCAGCCGGAGTCCGTGTTGGGACAGTATTCTGCACCATCATCCGGATGATGCCATCGCGCCGAGGGCCATACAACACGCGACGACGGAACAGCGCGCACACGAGCGCAGGTGGTGGAGGCCACAATGTAGAGCAGTTGGCGAAAGGGCTGGATCGGACGCTCCTGCTGCTGCAACGTGCTACTGCTGAGATAGGGACGGTGGAGACCACGGGAAGAGGAGCGGGATAGAGCCATAAACGCAAATGGCTAGTTGGAGGACTGGGCGTCGATGACGCTAGGGAGATATCTGGACGACAAACTTGCGCACAGCAAAAGGTATCGTGAGACGTGCAAGCAAGGTAGATACAGTACCTGCACCAGATAAGAGAATGATGGTACCGACACTGCACGTAGCGACAATGCGGGATAGGGTGCTGTTAAGGAACCCCGCGGGCATCCCCCGAGTATAGTTTCTCATACCTGTACCTATACTCATACCCGTACGGTTAAGGGTATGGGTACACCGTGAAGTGTCACGGGTGCATTTGAAGGAACAGTGATTGACCAATTCAGGAGAAGGCATTGCATTTGTGACGTGCTAGGGATGGGCATTCACCAATATTCACCGCTTTCAATTGTGGCTATAGTAGTACAGCATTATGCTTGACGTCAACTTCTTTGATGTACACGTTCATTGTCTCCTCGTTGAGCTTGCCGAGGTAGAAGAAACAACCGCTTCTTGTACCGGCTTGGGAAGCATTGGAAGTGTGGAAGTGGAAGGAATGTGATGGGGATGAAATAAGGAGCGGGGACAAGCGGCAGCAAAGCGATGGCGATGGCCACTGGTCGCGGCTGCCTCAGCCCCTGATTCTTGCTCTCCCACCTACCATTCTCCAGCACCACCCTCATCCCTTCGGTATCTATCCCATTGACAATTGATCGCCATTCTGATTCCTGAAGCTTGAAGGCTTGTTGATGACAAAGAATCGTCGCCGGACTCAGAAGAGACGGATCAAACGGCAAAGTCAACGTATGTCTTGCATTGTGCGACAACGCGCAATGACTACTGATTGATGTGAGGTGATATAGGCCAGACGATGCGAATCGACGTACTTCCTAATGACGTCCTACTAGAAATATTTGCGAAGATGGATCCATCAAATGCCGATGACAGTGATACCGATGACAGTGATGACAGTGATACCGATGATAGTGAAGAGATAGGGCATGGCAATCGCTGGTACACGTATGCCGACGATGGAGAGGCCTTGTTTTCGAATCACCACGTCGCCTGAATCTGCAAATTCGTTGTACACCCGAAGCACCTTTAAAAGACACACTGGACGTCTGGCCAGCCTTGCCTGTCGCCGTTGAAGGCAGTATGCAATTCTCACCACCGGAATCATCAAGCATGAAGAACGTCATTGCAGGACTTGAGCAGAGCAATCGCGTATGTAAAGTCGACCTCTGGAACCTTGCGGGTTGGCAATTGGAAAAAGTCTTGGCTGCGATGCAGGTACCATTCCCGGAGTTGACAGATCTGGAGCTCTTCTCAGACTCGGACGATGAAACGCTGCCAGTCATTCCCGATTCGTTCTTGGATGGATCTGCCCAAGGTCTGCGAAACGTCGACTTGAAGGGCATTCTATTTCCGGATTGCCAAAACTGCTTTCGTCTGCTACTCACCTTTTCTACCTTGGGCTCCGGAATATTCCTCATTCCGGGTACATTTCACCCAAGGCAATGGTTGCACTCCTCTCCGTGTTGCCCAGCCTCAAAACTCTTGTACTTGAATTCAAATCCCTCAGTCTCGCTATGACTGGGAAGACCCAACTCTGCCTCCATCAAATCGTTCTGTTCTCCCGGTTCTCGATCATTTTCGTTTCAAAGGCGCTATCGAATATTTAGAGGACCTCGTGGCCTTCGTCGACGCCCCTCAACTCAATTGCATGTGTATAACTTCCTTCAATCAAGTCGATATTTACACCCCACGACTCGCCCAATTCATTAATTCTACACCAACACTCAGAGCACTCGACGAAGCACGTGTGGAATTTGATGAAAGCACCGTCACCGTCAAACTTCAATCCCGGACATCTGAGTCAGGATCTAGCTCCCACCGTCTTGATATAGCAATCTCATGGGGAGAACCAAATCGGCAGCTTTCGTCCGTCGCCCAGGTCTGTAACTCTTTGCCTCCCCTTTCCATGGTAGAGGACCTCTACATAGAGCATAAATATTATCGACTAGTTTGGAATAATCGTGCCATCGAGAACATCTTCGGGCTATGGTTGCGGCTCTTACATCCATTTACTGCAGTGAAGAATCTCTACCTGTCCAAGGTATTTGCGCCAGGTATCGCGGATGCCCTGCAAGAGCTCATTGGTGCAAGAATAACAGAAGTGTTGCCCAGCCTGCAGACTATTTTCGTGGAGCGCATAGAGAACAGCTACCAATCGGATTATTTCGAGAGGAACATTTGGCAGTTTGTCGGCGCGCGACGGCAGTCATGTCACCCTATCGCCATTTCATTCAGGGGCTAGAGGCTGGAAGTGCGTAGGATATCAATTTTGATATCATTAACGTATTTGGTCGTCTTGTTCTCTTGCCTTCAATCCAGTTATACTATTTGTTGACATTATTTGTGATTGATCTCCTTGTATTCTTAACAGTAGGTCTGAATCGGTATTGAATGTGAATGACTGGCTAGCTATCTACTCAGCCCCGCCACATGCAATATTATTGCTACACCAAATAAATGTGCTTTCTCTGGCCCGCTTTTCAGGGCAACACGTGGCCCACATATGGTGGATGCTCTTGCTAGTATGGATGCACCGCAAGGCGTTACCTGCATTCACCACACTTCACCGCCTATGCAAGGGCAGAGTCACCACCTCCCTGGATGTGCACTTAGAGCATTGACCGCCGGGGGACGAGTTATTGGGACTTAGAACAGCTAGTGCACACGGCGGCTTGATCCGAGTCAATGATCATGCAGTAGGCATAGCGCGAGTTCTACGAGTTTGTGCCAGTGAAGAGTGTGCCACAGAGTGCGTTTCTTCCTTGTTAATTCCTTGGCTCTGCTTACAAGAAATTGGTGGTAAAACTTTGCTCCATGCAAAGGCGAGAACGAAAAATAGTATAATGACGCAACTCTTTCAAAAAGCAATCGACGTGCCCCACGACTCGGAGTATCAGGAACATTCCTAACTGTGCTATCCGGAGGGTGATGAATTTGTGTTCTTCAAGTTTGAGGAAGGTGCGCCGAACTTGTTCCAAGCGAGTTTTGTTTTATTGTTCTGATCGGCAAGGGCAGGGGCGTAGCGTTATCTTGGTTCAAGAGCGAATTTCTTCTGTGTAATAATCGCGCAGCACTCATCAACATGGCTGACCGCACAGGACACAGGGCCTTCCACCTGGTAAATGAGCTCGTCTCCAATCGTGGTCTCGCTCTGGTACTCACCCTTTATTCCTTTCCCTTTGTCCCTTCTTTCAACTTTACCCATCGATTCCTCCTTTTTTTTTCCCGCAACGATAGAGCCACACGGCAGCATCAACGCAAGTCATTCGATGAACTTGAATGCGAGCACCTATGCCGTGACGAAGAACCACTCTGGTGGTTGTATCCACCCAGTCTGCAGGACGACCTGCTACAGAACGGCAATCTATTCATGAAGAACTTGAAGGCCGTGAAAAGATCGCTACATGGACGTACTCCAACCGTAGCATCTTGACAATTTGGCTAACCTCTTCTCGCAGGCGATGGGGAAATAGAGATCAAAGCGGACAAAGTTGTGTCGTGTGGTGTCTCGCGCGGAGGTAGTGTACGGATTCCCACTGGCAGAGCTACGCTCAGAAAACGATGAACCAAGTCGGATCGCCCGGCGCCCGACGCGCCTGCCGGGCCGAACCTCAACATAGTTCATTCCTTCCTCCCGTCTCTCGTCAACACTAAAATCGACTACACTCTCAACCACCGGCACAGGGACTTTCTGACATCAAGCCTAGCCGCAGCGCGCCGGCTGTACGCTTTCATTGACAATTCAATCCTTAGTGTCTTACACTTCGCTAACAATTTCTCACAATTTTTTTTTACATTTTTTTGTGCACTCGGCGGTGCGTTAACGTGCGCATCCACTTGCACCGCACCTTGCCGAGTCGCCGAGTCGGGCCTCTCAGTAGGGACGGTCTGTGTATTCGAGGTCAGCCTCCTCCTAGTCGAGGAGGGCATCGCATCCAATTCGAAGTGCGTTCTTCTTTCGTTTCTCGCCTTCTGTGTGACTCTCGCATTCGTCGGGTCCGCGGATGGTGAACTGTGGGTGAGCTTGAGTGGCTCGATGGTGTAAGCAACCAACACGCTGTCGTCCTATTGGCCAAGCCTCTTGCCCCAGAACTAATCAAAGTTATCTATTCAACTGTTACAGTAACTTATTGCTCACCTTTTTCTCATTTGTGAACGCCATTCAAGATGGGCTTCGTATAGTGCAAGCCTCACTGACAGGCCAATGGTCAAACCAGCGGAAAGCCGTTATCAAATGGGGGTCCACCTGTTAGTGCCATCAGGGTGACCTCAGGCCGGCGGCACCCACCAAAGAAATAATGGTCTCTCGACTTCAACTTATAGTAATCACGTGCACCGATGTTTCCCGGTTTCCGGAACTGGACAGTCTCAAGCAACTGTTCTTCTTTACCATCCGCACCGAGGCCTCACTGATCGGTTATCAGTTGTATGTCAAGAGAGACTCACATGTCGTTGATTAGTCACAAACAGCCCTAGTGAAACACGAAAGAGAGGGCAGCGGTAGCGTGCACGCAAGGAAGGAGCGGGTAAAGTTCGGGGTGCGACAGAGGGAGCCGAAGGGCTCGCTTACCTGTCGGAGGCACGCGGACACACAGAGGAATGAGAACAGAGTGACGACGTTTATTCTAGTGCACATCGCACGCTATATACTAAGAAAATGGGTATCTCATATATGATAGGTTATGTGGGATCGAAGTAAATGACTGAGGCATATGATGTGAAGGCTAGGTAAATGGCGATCAGACATAGTCGCACACGGTTACGAAGAGAAAATGAGTGGTCCTAGGGATTGCCATGTTCGGGACTGGGACAAATGCGATTGGAGCCGCACTGATATGAAAAGGTTAAGTTGAGTATGACCACACTGCGACCTCTCGATAATGGCGTTTAAGATAGAGATGTACCTTGGAGTATGGTGTAAAATAGTCCCGGAGCGTTTGTTTTCCATCGGCTCCAAGGCTACATCTCTCTTGCGGAAAACGAACGCTCCGTCAGTGTCGGTGACGTACCACAAGGACACGTACTCAAATTTGCAAATTTTCTCTATGGCGTAGTCGTAGGGCGCCCCAATGACCTAGTGAGGCTTTTGGCGCGTAGGTGGATAGGTAATAGTTGTAGGGCTCGCTTGTCGACCTTGTCTGGCATGGACCAGCTGAGGTCGTCGTGGGGAGGGAGAGTCATGCAGGCGGCCTTCCAGGCAGTACAGGGTTGTGGCGCCTTGGTGGAGATCGCAGTGTCGAGCAGCTGGTTGTACTTCGTGGATTGGGATAGGCTGTTGGTGTGGCTGAGGCTCGTGCGGTGACTGAACATGGTCGTGTGGCCGGGGCTCGTTCTGGTGAGTCTGTCCTTGTGGTAGCACCTTGCCCTGGGGACTGCTGTGGCTGCTGTGGCTGCTGTGGCCGCTGTGGACCGTGTGGTCAGGGCCATCCCGGAGAGCGTCATCGTTTGACTCTCTTACGCTAGAGCTTTGCTAGAAACAGGGTGACTTGCTCCCTGCTCTATCCGCCGGCAACTAGAGTTTTGAAAGAGTTGAAGCTGCAGGTTAGAAGTCATGGTGAGCGCTGAAATCCGGAAGCGCTTGTGGAAGTGGAAGGAGTGTAAAAAAAGGAGTTACACGGCGGGCAGGAGCGGATAAGGAGAGTCCACTTATGGTCGACTAAGGGATTAAATGATGTCCAATAAGTTAACGACTAATGGATTTTAAATACAAATAGTCTACTTATTGACAAATTGAATTGAGAAAGACATAAGTAGACAGTTTTAATTTAAAATCTGCACCCTGTCGACTTATTGGACACTATTTGATCCCTTAGTTGACCATAAGTGGGCTCCGCTTATCCTCTCCTGCCCGTCGTGTTAAAATGACTAAGAGCGGGACAAGCGGCAGCAAAACGACGGGCCTCACTCAGCCCCTAAAGCGTGCCTGTTGCCTCCACCACCCTCGATATCTACCCCACTAACAATTGCCATTGATTCCTGAAGCCTGAAGACCTGTGATGCCAAAGAATCGTCGTCAGACTCAGAAGAAACGAACCAAACGGCGAAGTCAACGTATGTCTTGCATTGTGCGACATCTCGGAATGACTACTGACTGATGTGAGGTGATATAGGCCAGATAACACGAATTGACGCACTTCCTAATGACGTCCTACTGGAAATATTTGATTTTCATACGAAGATGTATCCATCAGATGATACCGGTGGAGAGATAGGGGCATGGAAATCGCTGGTACACGTATGCCGACGGTGGAGAGGCCTTGTTTTTGAATCACCACATCGCCTGAATCTGCAAATTTGTTGTACACCCGAAACACCTCCAAAAGACACACTGGACGTCTGGCCAGCCTTGCCTCTCATCGTTGAAGGCAGTATGAACTTCTCATCATTGGTGTCATCAGGCTTGAAGAACGTCGTCACAGCACTTGGGCAGAGCAATCGCGTATGTAAAGTTGACCTCTGTAGCCTTGCGGGTTGGCAATTGGAAAAGGTCTTGGCTGCGATGCAGGTGCCATTCCCGGAGCTAACAAGTCTACATCTGGAGCTCTTCTCGTCAGACGATCAAACACTGCTAGTCATTCCCGATTCGTTCTTGGATGGATCTGCCCCACGTCTGCGAACCGTCGACTTGTCTGGCGTTCTATTTCCGGGATTGCCAAAACTGCTTTCGGCTGCTACTCACCTTGTCTACCTTAGGATCTGTAATATTCCTCATTCCACGCATATTTCGCCCGAGGAAATGGTTGCTCTCCTCTCCGTGTTGCCCAGCCTCGAAACTCTTGAACTTGAATTCAAATCCCCTCAGTCTCGCTATGACGGGGAAGACCGAAGTCTGCCTCCATCAAATCGTTTTGTTCTCCCGGCTCTCGATCATTTTCGTTTCAAAGGCGCTATCGAATATTTAGAGGACCTCGTGACCTTCATCGACGCCCCTCAACTCAATTACTTGTATATCACTTCTTTCAATCAAATTGATATTGACACCCCACAACTCGCCCAATTCATTAATTCTACACCAACACTCAGAGCACTCGACGAAGCACGTGTGCGATTTGATGATAGCACAGTCACCATCAAACTTCAATCCCGGACATCTGAGTCACGGTCTAGCTCCCACCATCTTGATATAGCAATCTCATGTGGAGAACCAAGTCGGCAGCTTTCGTTCGTCGCCCGGGTCGGTAATTCTTTGCTTCCCTTTTCCATGGTAGAGGACCTCTATATAGAGCATAAACATCCGCGACTAGTTTGGAATAATCGTGCCATCGAGAACATCTTCAGGCTATGGTTGCGGCTCTTACTTCTATTTACTGCGGTGAAGAATCTCTACCTGTCCGAGGTATTTGTGCCAGGTATCGCGGGTGCCCTGCAAGAGTTCATTGGTGCAAGAATAACAGAAGTGTTGCCCAGCCTGCAGACTATTTCCGTGGAGCGCATGGAGGACCGCTACCGATCGGAATATTTCGATGAAAACATTTGGCAGTTTGTTGGCGCGCGACGGCAGTCCTGTCACCCTATCGCCATTTCATTCAGGGTAGAACCGGTAGAGGCTAGAAGTGCATAGGATATCAATTTTGATATCTGTCTCATCAACGTTTTTGGTCGTCTTGTTCTCTTGCCTTCGGTTCAGTTATACTATTCTATTGACATTACCTGTGATTGATCTCCTTGTATTCTTACATATGTAAGGGATTAGCTATAGGTATGAATCGCTACCTATCTACTCAGCCCCACCGCATGATATGGTTCGCTTGCGCTTTCTCTCTTGCCCGCTTTCCAGGGAGGCAATACGTGGCCCACATATGGTGGACGCTCTTGCTAGTGTGGGCCAACACAACACAAAAACGAGCCTTGGCTGGCAGCGGCAGCGGCGTAGCGTTATCTTGGTTCAAGAGTGAGTCTCTACTGTGTAATGATCGCGCAGCACTCATCAACATGGCTTCCCGCACATGACACAGGCCTTCCACCTGGTAAATAAGCTCATCTCCAACCGTGCTCTCGCTTGGGTAGTCGCCCTTTATTCCTTCCCCTTTCTCCATTCTCTCAAGTAGCTTCACCCATCGATTCCTCCTTTTTTTTTCCGCAACGATAGAGCCACACGGCACTATCAACGCAAGTCACTCGATGAACTCGAATGCGAGCACCTATGCGAAGAATCACTCTCGTGGTTGTATCCACTCAGTCTGCAGGACGACCTGCTACAGAACGGCAATCTATTCATGAAGAACGTGAAGGCCGTGAAAAGATCGCTACATGGACGTACTCCAACCGTAGCGTCTTGAAAATTGGCTAACCTCTTTTCGCAGGCGATGGGCGAATATGGATCAAGAAGACAAAGTCGTGTCGTGTGTCGTGTCGCGCGCGGAGGCAATGTTCGGATTCCCAGAGCTACGCTCGGATGGAACGGAACGGACAAACCGCGCTTCAGATCGCCCGCCTGACGCGCCGAACTTCAACATGTTTTCTTCTCATTTTTTCCTTCTTCCCATCTCTTCGCGTCAACACCAAGATAGACTACGCCCCCTCGACTACCGGAACAAGATATCAGCGAATGAATACCCTCCAGCCTTCACGTTCACTCCTTTCTTTCTCCTTCTCTCCTCTCACTTCTTTCGACTTTCTGACACCAACGATCAAGTCTAGCCGCAGCGCGCCAGCTGTACGCTTTCATTGACAATTCAATCCTTATGGCCTTATGCCTTACACTTTGCTAACAAATTTCTCACGATTTTTTTGCATTTTGTTTGTGCACTCGGCGGTACATTAACGTTGCGCATCCACTTGCTCCGGACCTCGCCCTCGCCGACCCGGACCTCTCAGTAGGGACGGTCTATGTATTCGAGGTCAGCTCCCTCCTAGTCGAGGAGAGCATCGCATCCAATTAGAAGTGAGTTCTTCTTTCGTTTCTTGCCTTCTGTGTGATTCGCATCATCACCAGTATGCCCTGCATGTAAATTCGAGCTACGCCTATGCGGTAGCTGGAGACTCGGGATCAGAGGTGTTGAGGGTGTTCAAGTTGTGATGTTATAGTTTGAGATTTTTGGGATGGCTTGTGTGCAAGACAGGAGACATTCATTACGTTACACGACGAGAGGCGCTGACAAGGTCCGGTGCCTTGCACCAACACCGCGAGGCGTTTAGCCAATTGGCCTGTAGTGCTTCGTATAAACCCTGTGGGCAATCTCAAGCAACCGGTTCTCCTATCATCCCAGCACCGAATCCTCATCGGCCTCATCGATCGGCCGCTCTCAGTTGTATGTCAAGAACTACACACACGCCGCTGCATCATTATTGTAACAACAAAGTCTCGAATAGCTCAGCTAATAGGCCTGGCCCCATCAGATCTCCCCACCATACTCCAGTACCGCTTTCGCCCCTCCACAATTTCCCGGCCGCCTTTGGATATCGATCCAGATAGATCGCCGTTCTGGTGACAAGAAATCGTCGCCGGACTCGGGAGAAACCAACCGAACCAAGTCGGCGTATGTGTTTCATTGCGCGACATCCCCAATGACTGCTGACTTACGTGGTGTGATATAGGCCAGATGAAACAAATCGACGTACTTCCTGATGACGCCCTACTAGAAATATTTGATTTCTATATGATTATGAATTCATCACATGGAGGCCAAACGGGGTCAAGGGCATGGCAATCGCTGATCCATGTGTGTCGGCGATGGAGAATCCTTGTTCTTGAATCGCCACGTCGTCTGAATCTGCGACTTTTTTGTACACCCAAAACACCCGCAAGGGACAAACTAAATATCTGGCCGACCTTGCCTCTCCTCATTGGCGGTGTTATGACCTTAACATCAGGCACGGACAATGTCGTTTCAGCACTTGAGCAGAGCAATCGCGTATATGAAGTCACCCTCCGGGCCCTTGTGGATTGGCGATTGGAAAAAGTCTTGGCTGCGATGCAGGTGCCATTCCCGGAGTTGACAGATCTGCGGCTCTTCTCAAATGGTAAAGCGTTTCCAGTCATTCCCATTCCCGATTCGTTCCTGGGTGGATCTGCCCCACGTCTGCGACACTTCGAATTATCTGGCATTCTATTTCCGGGATTGCCAAAACTGCTTTTGTCTTCCACTCACCTGGTCTACCTTAGGCTCATTAATATCCCTCATTCCGCGTACATTTCACCCGAAGTGATGGTTCGTGTTGTCCGGCCTCGAAACACTTATACTTGAATTCCGATCCCCTCATACGGAAAGCATTTGGGTCGCGCTTGTCAGAAATTGATTGACATGGATCGACCATCCAACTCCGCCCAGGCCGACCAATGCCGGAGTCAAGGACCCAGGTCACCCCAGCAGAAATTCGTCCTAATTGATTATATAAACAATACAACTAAGCAAAAGCAAAGAGGGATGTGCGCAACACTTGTGGGGGCCAAAAGCTCATTTCAGTTTGCATCATTGATTCGATGTGTGGTGTACGACAAGTATTGTATATTGGTGTTAAAAAAAGACAGCAAAACTAGTAGTGCAGTGTACTCGTCGACGATGCTAGGTATACGGGCAAGCGCGAAGCGCTGTCGGGAAAAGCCTGTAGGTCCAGCTAGAGAGGTGAGCTAGGTTCCGCACCTGCTGCAGTGATCAGCGAAGGCAGAGTGGCCGCTGTGGGAAACAGCGAATGATAGGATGGGTGTGAAGTGGGAGAATCGTAGAAGCAATGAGTGAGAAGGACGGGGAGTGGCGTGGGCAGGGTCCAAGATAGGTAGTGCAGTGTACTCGTCAATGCTAGGTACACAGGCGAGCGCGAAGCGCTGTCGGGTGAAGCCTGCGGTGATTACATGGACTTGGGAAGGGCACTACCAAATCGGAAAGGGCCATGGGAATCCGGATCATTACGCATGGCCCAGAAGGTGAGAGGTGGGCACGTGGCGAAAAGAAAAAGAAAAGTGCCGTGCATGAGCGGCGATGCCAAGTGGGTGCTGGCAGGGGCTATGGTGGTGTTGAGACACGCGTGAGCATGGAATGCGGGGGAAGCGGCCTGTGCACGCTTAGGGATAATCACGGGTTGGCGGCTATCCCCCAACCCTTACTCCTTACTATCTACAGGTCCATTTCTCCTCCTTGGTGTGCTCTGCATTTTAGCCCCAACTCTTCTCTTCCAGCTTGCCACTAATTTAAACTGTATCATATATCGAACCATTATAATGTCCCACAGTGCTACTGCGAGCGATCACGCACAGACACTCCCCAGGAGCGGGGCTGTTCCTATTGAAGAGGAAATCTCCAAGACTTTCCTGAGAGATTTCTCCCGATCATGCTTCACTCTTTTCCAGACCTACCACGAGGGAAAACGCTCCAAGTCAGATACGATCAAGCGGCTCACCAGGCTGGTCATTGATGAACTCGAACGCGCCTCTCAGGCCGCGGATAATATTAAAGAGGTTTCATCTCTGCTCAGTGCCTACCTCGAAATTCTTAGTGTCTTCGACAAAGAAGGAGCGAGAGCTCGGCAAGAAGCCATTGTTGCTAGAGAGGATCGGGCCGGCAAAGTCGAAGTTGCTAAGGGACAAGTCCCAACAACAGAAAAAAGGGGCGGAGAGGACGAAGAGAAACCCGATCACGCTGCTAAACACCCAATCAACCTCTCCGACGACTTGCGTCTCACTCATGAACTTCAGGACAACTACAAACGGGACCTCGCGTGCGCCAAGGCCCTTCTCCTTAGGGACCCATCGCGCCCCGAATTCCCATCCAACCTTTGGGAAAATGTCCTCTCCAACACATTCGTCGACTTCAACCAGCTCTTCAGCCAGCTCACGCATCCTGTTGACCGCAAGATTAAGGGATCTGGCGATTGGGCTTACACGTGGGACAGATACGAAGAAGCGGTCCTGTTTGCCTTCCCCCACAGGGAACTCGAGCTCGAACAGTACAAGAAACACATACAGGAACTCTTTATCGTGGGGGAGGAAGGGCCCGACTCGGACGTCGGTTCTCTCGTCCCCTTCCTCTTTCGATCGTGTGTGCATAGTTGTGCCTCCTCGTTTTCCTCCTCCCATCTTCGACTTCTCGCGCATCTTCATCCATTCGACAAACAACAACAACAACATCCTGCACTCACATCATATTTCACTGGCATTTCGATACTTGTTCTATAACAGTCATGCGTCTCACTGTCCTCGCTCCCTTCATTGCGCTTCCTGCAGCAGCACTGGCATATGGAGCAGTATGGTCCCAACCTGAACAGAGCCCGCTAGAGATCAACGGCAATTGCGCTAAGTTGACCGAGTCGTGCGCGGATCGTGGTTGCTGTGATTCCTTGCGGTGCGGCTATTTCCTTAGTATGGTATGTCTTATGGTCCCATTTGCTCGGATTCACGTTGGGTTACTGTACTGAGCTTTTTTACGTAGAGATGCTTACTTTGGTAACACGCAGATCTCGAACTGCGTGGGAAAGTGGGACACGGGGATGTGCCGGGTCTTCTTTTTAGCCGTCGCGCTCGTTGTACTCATCCCCCGGACAATTGGTCGAGTGGTGTCATATGTTCGCACTGTCTCCTTCATATCATATCAAATGAATTGCGCATCCGTTGAGAAAGATAAATATCTGTCAATCACTCAACAACCTCTTCGCAGCCCCGATAAGCGTATGACGCAAAGGCAGAGGAAAGTGCCTGCCAGTGACTGCTAGCGAAAGATAAATATTATCAACACAGCGAGGGTAGATACTTACGTCAAAAGAGTCGAACGACCGCTGCTGCTGAGACTGAGTTGAGCTTTGAGCTTTGAGCGGGCGGATTAACTTCTCCTGGTACGTGACTGCTTCTTTCCTCTTCACAATAACACTCTCACATCACCGCATATCATAATCTTCGTGTACGCCGACGTCCCAGTTTACCACAACGCACACCGTCGTCTGTACCGGCGCAACTACAATAGTCCCAGCTTTCGCAGAAGTTTTTGGATGACTTCGTGTTCTTTAAATTTCACTCACCCCGCGATGCCTGACTCTTCGACCTCGGCAGTTATCCATGACCATGAGGTTTGGCGGCTTTGGCCATTCCTCTCCCGTATGCGACCTTTTCTCAATGTTTTCAACATACTTGTGGTTCATTAACAAACTACGTCATGACATACAACTCTTCGCAAAAACTGACGACGGGTTCCGTATCTACAATGCGTGGATGGAAATTTATGTCGCACTTTCGAGGACAACGTTATCATGACTTCTTTTGTCATAGCTATCGAATTCCCAATCCAACATGTTGAAAGAGGCGGGCATGGCGCCTGCATCGTTCGACAGTTTTCGACCGACCCGCTGATTATATTTTACGGGCAGCTTGTGCACACCTCGAGGTGGCGGCAAGCGTTCCGCCCGGGTTGATCAGTTCCTTGTTTTGGCTGTGTTTCCCTGGGCACGAACTTTGAAGCAGACCATTCATCATCGACTCGCTCTCGTGGCTTACCCACCACATCACTCCGACCGGTCGGTTCGATGGTGCCAAACAGACTCAGAGATAAACACACAGATTCTCGACGAAGTGGTGATTCTGAACGATATATACCTCGTATTTTTACCACACAAGAGTACTAGCCTGACTCTGCACCATTTAACATTCACATCGACCGGCCAACCCTTCGCTCCCCTGTATACTGTCAGTGCCCTCGTACCTCTCACTGGGCCCTTTCGCACTGCGGACAGCCCGTCGCTTGCGTTTCGTGGCCCCCATTCTCTACCGAAGGTGCGCTTCGGGTACCCCCGCTATTGCATATCCTGCTGGCCACGGCGTGGAAGAGTGTCGGAATTCATCGGATCCTCCGGCTGCTCAAAGTGATGAACTCAGCTCAGGGGCATACCCGCGGGTTTGGCGGGGCGGGTACGGGTTTGAAATTTCCACTCGCAACCGACCCTCACCCGCAGTGCGGGTTGGAAAATACCCGCACAGGTTTTTTTTTTTGCCACTTGAACCCTGCCTTTGAGTGTATATAAAGACCCATGGCACATATATTGCAAGACTACACTATTTAACATGTACAGTAACATTCAAACTTTGAACACTCTATCTATAAGTGGGTTGCAAATTCTGAGGGGGAGAAGAGCGCTTGGAAGGGTGTTGTGCAGGCCTCCGCGGGGTATAAAACTTTGTAAAGATGTCCAAATAGGTTTTGTACTTGTGGCCCTCACACTGTTAAGCCCGCGCGGAAGTGCAGCGGTGTCAAGAAAGAGAGGAAGGGGGGGTGCTTAGTGTTCGGTAATTTGCGACGCGGATGTCCTTGCACCGCCGTGCACGTCTTGTAATTTTGTATCCGGGGCCGTACTATGTTTGTTAAGACGCTCCTAAGTTTTCTAGGGCCGCGGATGCGTGCGGCACTCTCGAGAGTGAGGGAACTGAGCTGCACTGAGCTCTGCTGTCGCAAGAAATCAGACTATTATGTAATGTGGCAATCTGCGTTTCTGCTTCATCGGGCCGCTTTCCTGCCGCTTTCCCAACATGGCCTTCACCGGTACAGAGCTGAGTGCAGCTCACTCCCTCCAGTCCTGAGAGTGCTGCACGCATCCGCGGCCTTAGAAAACTTAGGAGCGTCTTTACAGACATAGTGTGGCCCTAGATACAAATTTACAAGACGTGCACGGGAGTACAAGGCCATCCGCGTCGCAAATTACCGAACACTAAGCACCCCCCCTTCCTCTCTTTCTCGACACCACTGCACTTCCGCGCGGACTTAGCAGTGTGAGGGCCACAAGTACAAGACCTATTAGGACATCCTCACAAAGTTTCATGCCCCGCGGAGGCCTGCACGACCACTTCAAGTACTATTTTGTACCTTAACAGTTATCTCCAAACAATGTACTTCATTTTACCATAATTCCACTTCCTTAGTTGATTATAATGCAATGCACACTCTGAGATACATGTCCACCTGTTTGTTTATAATACATCAATGTGCATCAACCCGTGACACCTTACATGGCGGGTACCCGCCAGATCCCTCAAATCCCGTGTGAAAGCCCGCACCCGTGAGAGCGGGAAACCCGCGACCCGCTGTAAGGGTGCGGGTTTTTCGCGGGGCGGGTGCGGGTTTCATTTTTTGACCCACAGGTTACAGTCATCTACTACCACTTGGGACAGCCAATTTTAATTTGCCTTCGTGCCAAGTTTTGCGAACTTCTAAAGAAATTCTGAGTTGGCCGATCACTTCTCTCTAATATAGTGTTGAGTTTGGCCCATGAGTTGAATGTCATTGGATGGAGGAGAGGCCATATCGAGGGGGATCAGTGTGAAAAATCCTTATCACCGTAAATACCACCACTTGGGACGTGACACAATCATGCCGGTAACTACTGAGCCGGTAAACCGGTTAACCAAATATTTACTTGTATCATCAGAGCTACTTGACGCGTCATCCTCATTTGGAAGGTGTGATGTGACGCGCTACGGCACAGGATTTCTTTCAAATGGCCTCCAAATGGCCCCACCTCCTCATTTGGCATCAAGAATCACTGACAATGTATTGGGATGGGTAGCCTGATATAATAAATTTGAACTAGCCACTTTGCTAATGCTCTAAACTTATGTTTTCACTGAGATATCAAGGATTTAAGATTTCAATGATGACACATTTTTAGACTGATTTGTGTCTAGAAAGTGATCCGTTGATCAGAATATCTCTACACATAGACATAAAATGTGGCTAAGGTGTATTAGATGCCAATGAGATAATTTTTGGGGCAATACGAGTTGGAATCTATGGCAAGCGGATAGATCATGCTCGCGTAGTGATGAAACTCCGCTCTGCAATCCATGCCGACGAATGCCGAATGTGAAAGACCCTTGACACCGCGTCCTGAGGTTCATTATATAAGCTCAATTGCTCAATGTTGATTATGTAAGTTCAAATTCACCAATGTCGATGTTCGAAACTCACAACGTCCGATGATTAGTCCCTGGACGTGCAGACTTCCAACGTCCTAACGCACCCCGCACATTGTCCCCATTCCTGTGGACATGACAATGAACTTCTTCCCCACCACCACTCTATCCTGGCCTCCGCTCAACCGTCTTTTCGCCTCTCACCAAGTCAGAGAAGATTCACCACTGTTTGAACCGCTTGATCCTCCATGGAGATGTATGAGTCCGATGTCGATGGTATCCGCCAGTTCGTACCTGCAGTCACTGCTCCACCGCTCCCGCCGCAACCGCTGCAGCTGTGGGCAGCTCTCACAAAGGAGGAGCTCATTCTCGAGCCGACAAAGGAGGGCGATGACGATGAAATAGGTGAACTGGTAAGCCAATCCGTTCACTTCTCCCCATACTTATCGATTTCAAGCTAGACGATACCCATGCCTGGAGCCAGTGCTGCTGGCTGGTCCGCTCACAAGCTCAACAGCTGAAACAATTCTGGACGTTGTTTTTATAGGGAGCGCCTACTAGAGCTAACAACTTATCTTCGTCTACATGCTACCTCTCTCGTCTCTTTCCTTGGTCTTCCCTTGGTCTTTCACCTCGTCTCCACTTGTCATCTTTGTCCTAGTAGTATAAATTGTTGTATTAACTGTCAGGCATTCGTGCGCGTTTGCCCATATATGCTGCCTTCAAGTTTCCTTCGTTCTGCCCGCATGCACGAGAACTTGTCAAGTGAATCAGAACTTACACTCCACCGATTCAGCCTACGTCCTAAATCTCCACGGAGATGATATCCCTACAACACAAAGTTCATCTCGCACCTGTATATCAGTTTGGATTGCGGCATCATATGCGATCTCGCTTATATTAACACACTATTGCTATTCTCTTGCTCCTCCAATCATTGAAGAGGTTAAGGACGAAGTCGAGATGCAGGGACTCAAGCGTGCACACCGACATGGTGGTGCCTGTTACGCAGATCGGAAACGATGTTGCTATGTAGAGCGGAAAATGACAATGAAACGAATGACAACTACGGAGAGCAGAAATGAAAGACATGTTACGCAGACTTTGCAGAGTAACTTGGGTATAATAGCCGGACAGCCAGCTCTTCATCGGACCCAACACGGTGTGACAGAGCGTCAGGGCAGGGCTTCAAGGGGGGGGAATATCAAGCGTCAAATCAAAGAACTTGCAGTAATGATTGCAGCGATGATTGCTGCGAAACTCCTTGAACGCGCTCGGTATGTTTCCATCACCGAACAAATTACCATGAATGCTGGTAAAATATCAGTACGATGGACTATAAGATAGGGGACTAGTGAGACATACGGGTTTGACATGATTTGCGGGTCTGTTAAAAGATCACCTGCGCCTTGGTAATCCGAAGTAAATGCCAAGTATTGGCTCTTCTTCCACTGGACGTGCTGGGCAAATACGAGAAAGTCGGTAATTTCCCGAGCCTTGGGAGCCTGAGGTACTGAGTCTGAGATGTGGTGCGGCACTCGATTATTGAGATACTTGATGAATCGATGATCGCCATTGTCCGTATTGATCCATTCTTCTACGAGGAATGCCTTGGGTGCAGGAAGATTGCGAACGAGCGCAATCATCACCCTCGTGAAACGAAGCGTCGGAATTGGGTGGGATAATTCTCCCCTTGTCTTGACTTCACGGGCGACGAATTGATAGGTGAGATCTATGAGAATCAAAGCCCATCGGAGACAGTTACACTCGACTAACAGCGCATCGAGCTCGAGATGGCCTTTCAGCCTTGATATCGCACCGTTACCTTGACCGTTGCCACCATTTCCTTTTCTTTCATACATTTGTTTCACACATACCGTGCCATTTGTGAATGGGAGGAGTTCGGAATTGTTGTCTAACCGAACCTCCCCAGGATGGCTGGTCTTGAACGAACCCATCTGCACCAATCCAGGGGCAAAATCGACGGAAAGGGTACCATGATGGACCCTGATGTCGGGGTCATGCAGCGTAAGTGCCTTGCGTGGTAATTTGTCCGGATGGTATGTGGCAGCTGAAATTTCATAGAACACACATTGAAATATGTTCTTGTTGACTGGATGTACAACACAGCGTGAATAACACAAAATAAGGAGAGAAATTGGTCTGTACTTACGAAATATTGCCGCGTCATGCACACTCGAGTGTCTGTGTTGCTCACGTAGTGCCGAAAGGAATTGGTCTCTCTGCGGAGAGACAAAATCGACCTGCTTCTGACGCTTGGAGGAGTTCTCGGGCTAATTGAATGCTATAATGTCTGAAATGGCTCAAAATCACAGAGAACTGTAACTCACCGTCATCGATCGAGCACGTTTGGAGCAAACTACTCTGGCAACTTCGACCCCTTCGTCTGAATCTGAGTCCCTGTCCCTTTCCACTGGCGTTCGTCGTGTGTTCTGGGCCGGAGATTTGGTCTCTCAGTTAGAAAGTAATTATGAATACATAAATAAAGGACTCACCGTGACCCGAAAGGACTTAGAGATGGGACCAGCAGTGACTGCTACTGAATCCTCCGAGTCGGTATCCTCAAAGTCAGAAGTGGCATTGGTCGGTTTGCCTCTAGTTGCCCTGTGTTTCTGACTTGGACGTCTACCTGTAGTCTATTGAAGACGTAATAAGTGATACATAAACAAACCAGATTGTATTCGCTCACCTTAGTAGGAGCGTTCACGCTGGTGACCCCATTCAGCTCTTCAGCCTCTTCCTTTCTCAGCTCAACACATGAAAAGTCCTCATAATCGATAACAACAGCAAGCTGTAGTTGTTCCGCCTTGAATTTGGGTTCGGTGCCCCTTCCACGGACCCTGAAAAAGAAGTTCCAGATCGCATCATGCTGTTTTGCTGGCTCTGTGAGATCCTTTCCGGCAATGGCGGCATATATTTTTACGCCTCGTAATGTTGTCCTCTCAATCGGCACCATGTAGCCTTTCGACCATGCAAGCCATTTCTTCTGCAGAACGTTGTAACACATATGATGAAGCTCATCTCCTCCGATATGTGCATCGATATTGTTAAGACCTTCAAGGCAGCTCTACGATGGATGATGTGAGCACAAAGTTGCTCAATTTGTTTAGAGAAGTCATTCAGTGACGCTCACATCAATTAAAGCAAGAGATTTCTGTCCCGGGTGGACAACGGCCATAAACACTAACACGGCAACTACATCTCTTACATTTCCACTAGGTGATGTTTTACGAGACCAAGCATCCAATTGATCCTGATAATGTGCATGGCTTTGTGTATAACCATAACTTGGACGTCTAGCAGCCACTTGAGGCCGCAATGGGTGAGATGACCGTGATGGCCGTGATGGCTGAGATGACCGCGATGGCCGTGATGGCCGTGATGGCTGAGATGGCCGTGATGACCCTGGCTCAGGCTCATAGGCACGATTATGTGTCCAAGCATTTTGGTTATCTGAAACAGCGTCAAACAGGTACTTGTGTCCTATAACTGTAATATGATATCCGTCAAAGTACATACCTTGAACTCTATCTCGTGAAGATGAAGCCTGGGCCTGACCTGACATGGAACCTGTTTGACGGACAATTGAACCAACAGCTTCAATGAGTTTACGACTGCCTGCAAAAGTGCTGATAGTAAATAATCTCACTATCACTGGAACAATGAAATCATACCTTTTCCTTTGTTGGCAGCAGCAATATTCTTTCTGATGTTGTCTAATTCATTTCCATTGGTGTTAATTGTATCATCTGAGGAAATGAATCAGTAAGCACATCAATACTAGTAGTTAGTACCTTTATCATACCTCGTCGTTGTGTTGTTGACTTGCTGTGGTAATATTCTGCACAGGGCCCACAAACCCAGCGGACAGTTTCACCAAATGTGTTACGGCTATTAGCCAGCCGTTTCCATCGTGCTTTCTCATCAGGTGTGCAATCACAGTATGCTTGTCCACATGTATCCCGACCACAGATACGTGTTTCATGAGCATCTGTGAAGGATACCATGAAACTTGGGGGAGGCAGTGGAGGCTCCATTTCCACTTGGAGCTTGGGGAATGCTTATCATCCAACCTTCAGTTGTACGTCCAGTGTGAGGAATATATAGGCCTGGATACCCAATGCCACCCGTCCAGTTGCTTGATCACCGGCAGTAACTAACTTTTTTTTTCAAGTCTGTTTAAGGTATAAACCAACGCTCATGCCACACTAGCCTGAGCGTCATGCTAGTACCCGTATTATAAAGCATGCATTTGCATACAGTACAAGCATCATGACACGTTATTAGTGCAACGCAATATTTGTACAAGCATTGCAATGTATTATTAGTACACATATCATGACACATTATTAGTACAAGCATTACGACGCATTATTAGTTCGGTAGTATATGGGTCATGCTGTCTGAGTCAGTCCTGTCACGGTCCAAGTTGTGGATGCCGGACGGAAATTAAGTATTTCAAGTTGAACAACGGCAACATACATTCCTCTCTGGACTTTTCAATTTTTTGGTCCCTCTGACATTCCTTTGCGATGCCAAATCAACACAAGCCATGTCGTCCGTTTTCTTTCACTTTCCCTTGCCAACTCATCTCAGATTGAGCTTGTAGCACCTCTTGCCCTCATTGAATCAGATGTTCGGCGATTTCATTCTCAGGGTGTTTCAATCCCCAAGATGGTTCACTTACTCAAAAAACACTATGACACGGACATGTATGGTATTGGGTGAGATTTTTTGTCTTTTGTTTTCCCTTTTGATGCGTCTTAGGTCAAACTTTTAGGAAAACGAAGCTGAAAGTTTATGTAAAGGAGCTTGGGCTCACAAGTGCACGCTCAGAAGGCCATTCATTTGAAACCATTGCGGAGCCGATTGCTGAACTGAGGGAGATGTATCCGACAGCAGGTGGAAGCGCCTTGCATGTCTACATGCGAACTCACTTTGATATGCATGTTCCTAGGTAAGTGAGCACAGACTTGGAGTACGGACTTTCTTGACACTAACCCATGTGTATAGGGACATCATACGAAAATATCTTAGGCAGACTGAACCTGATCTGGTAGCTGGACGGCTTGCAAAACGGTTTGTCCGCCGCACCTTTTATGCAGCCGGTGTAAATCACTTCTGGGCTATGGACCAACACGACAAATGGAAACGTTTTGGGCTTTATTGGCATGGGTGTCTGGATGGGTTCACTGGCAAGATACTCTGGTTAGTCGTCTGGTGGACCAACTCGAATCCGAAGTTTGTCTGCGCACAATATCTTAAAGCAGTCGGAACATTTGGTGGTAGGCTGCTTTTATTCTTTATTGCGGGCCTATCAGACATTTTTATAGGTGCACCATGCGTTACACAAAGTGATCGTGGCACGGAGAATTTCAATGTCGCATATGCCCACACCCATATCCGTCACATGCTTGATCCGTCACTTTCCGGTTCTATCCAACACCAATGGATGCGTGGACATTCAAACATCAAACCAGAACAGATGTGGTCACGATTCCGTCGAATGTGGACCCCTGGCTTCGAAAGCCTCCTGCAGAAAGGCATCAGCCAGCAATGGTACGATGATGTCAATGTTGCAGACAGGTATTCAGTACACCATATACGTGTGGGCTTCAAAACTTACAGGCATTGTATCAGACTGGTTTTTCGTTGGTTGGCCATCCCTTGGCTACAAAAGGCAGCTAATTCATATGTATATGACCATAACACGAGCCGCAGAAGGGCAAATCGTCGCAAGGTCTTACCAAATGAAGTTCCGGATGTCATGTTCGAAAACCCAGAAATCGTAAACACTCTCGACTTCAAAGTAAGTCAAAATATTGATTAGCGGCTGTATATCTCATAACAATCTTGTAGATCATTGTTCCAGCCACAGTACTTGACGTCGCCAAACATCAATGGGCCCCACCCACGGACCCTGTCTTCGACCTTGTACCCCCAACATGTAATAGACATATTTCATCAATCTATGCTCAACTTGGACGTCCACAAATCGACTTTCATTCATTCTGGGACGTTTATAATCAGCTGCGTGATGCAGTGGATGCAGAATTTCTGTTCCGCTCTAGCACCAGCATGTTTCCCGAAGAGCACACCGGCATACCCGAGAATGATCCGAGCGTTGCAGAACTGCCACTTTCTCATCTTCGCACTTGTCAATTCGGCGAAGATGGAGTTCCTGCTGGGGAAGTTGTTGAGGAAGGTAAAGTGGATCATTGTCTCACACGTTCCCTTGCTTCTGATCTTTGTTCTCCTTAGAAGTGCCGGAGTATCGTGCCGAGCCCAGCAGGGAAGGATCAGGTATGACGTCTCAGATATTACTTATACGAGCGCTCACATCTCTTTAGATGACGATCTGGTAGTTGAGTTCACGGACGATGAGGCTGATGAGATATTTTAAGTATTGACAAGAGCACCCCTCTACAGTGGCATCATATACCCTAGTCGTACATAGATGTTGAACTTATACGACATGTTTGAGCGTCCATGGTGCATACTAGTGATGCCATCCTCCGGCCTACCACAAACAGCAACAAGCTTAAAAAAGTCCGGAATCGTTTCAGCTGTTGAGCGCTGAGCTTGTGTGCGGACCAGCCAGCGGCACTGGCTCCGGGCATGGGTATCGTCTAGCGTTCGCCTATCTCATCGTCATCACCCTCCTTCGTCAGAACAAGAAAAGTGCATCGGAGACTTACACAAAGGTTTCTCAACTGATGCTATACAGTATTGCACCAGCTGACTATATGCCACAGCTCTCCCAACTCGAACACATTCTCAAACGCCCAGACTTGTACATCGGCAGCGTAGAGTCTGTAACGCAGCACATCTGGACGAATGACTCTGATACGAAGCGCGTGGTCCAACGGGACATCAAGTACGTTCCAGGCTTTTTGAAGATAGTTGATGAGATTCTCATCAATGCCGCCGATAACAAGGTATCCACCGAGACGTGCCACCGCATGAGCTCGCTTATCACTCCCTTAGATCAATGACCCCAACATCGATGCACTCAAAATTGAAATCAATGTAGAAAATGGGACAATCTCTGTCTACAACAATGGTCGTGGTATTCCCATCGGGATTCATTCGAAAGAGAAGATGTATATTCCTGAACTCATCTTTGGTCATCTACTATCCTCTTCAAATTATGATGATGACGAAAAGAAGCTTACTGGTGGTCGGAACGGCTATGGCGCGAAGCTTGCCAACATCTATTCGTCTGAATTCACCATCGACACTGCAGATATAGGCGCAGGTCAGAAATACAAGCAAACCTGGACCGACAATATGGGTAAATGCGGCAAGGCGAAGAGTACACGCGCGTGACGATCTGAAGCGCTTTGGCATGGTGACCATCAACCAACGATGCGCTCCTCCTTTGTGAGAGCCGCCCACAGCTGCGGCGGTTGCGGCGATTGCAGTGAAGCAGTGACTGCAGGTACGAACTGGCGGATACCATCGACATCGGACTCGTACATCTCCATGGAGGATCAAGCGGTTCAAACAGTGGTGAATCTTCTCTGACTTGGTGAGAGGCGAAAAGACGGTTGAGCAGAGGCCAGGATAGAGTGGTGGTGGGGAAGAAGTTCATTGTCATGTCCACAGGAATGGGGACAATGTGCGGGGTGCGTTAGGACGTTGGAAGTCTGCACGTCCAGGGACTAATCATCGGACGTTGTGAGTTTCGAACATCGACATTGGTGAATTTGAACTTACATAATCAACATTGAGCAATTGAGCTTATATAATGAACCTCAGGACGCGGTGTCAAGGGTCTTTCACATTCGGCATTCGTCGGCATGGATTGCAGAGCGGAGTTTCATCACTACGCGAGCATGATCTATCCGCTTGCCATAGAATCAGTGTGGAAATTCAATTTGTCCCAAGTGGCGGTAGTGTCCCAAGTGGTAGTAGATGACTGTACCCGTGATTTTCCCTAGTCTAGAGATGCATATACGGAAAGCATTTGGGTCGCGCTTGTCAGAAATTGATCGACATGGATCGACCATCCAACTCCGCCCAGGCCGACCAATGCCGGAGTCAAGGACCCAGGTCACCCCAGCAGAAATTCGTCCTATTGATAGTATGTAACTGATTATATAAACAATACAACTACTTGTGGGGGCCAAAAGCTCATTTCAGTTTGCATCATTGATTCGATGTGTGGCGTACGACAAGTATTGTATATTGGTGTCAAAAAAAGACAGCAAAACTACAACAATTGAATTTTGCGCCTACGATAGTAGTGCAGTGTACTCGTCGATGCTAGGTACACGGGCAAACGCGAAGCGCGCAGAACCGGTCCGAACCCGGACCGGAACAAGCGCCCATCACAGTGATCTGCGACTCTTCATGAGTCTGACAGCTGCAAGTCGCCGTTCACGGCGTTCAGGCCCAACCGTTCCTCTCTACTCAGCCTCTGTCTTCTCTCTCAGTCCGCTGTGGGAAAGAACAACAATCAGCAAAACCTTGCTCAACACCACCAAGCTTCCGTTGCTCTGCGATGAACCAGCACGAGCTGCACTCAATTCTTCCTCAACCAAAAGTTCGACAATCACCCCAATTACCAAACACACGTACTACCAGCTCCACCACAAGCCTACGCGACCGAGCACCTCTGAGTCTCGCTCACGCTTGCCGTGCGCACAGTGGCCTCCCTTTCAGGCGGCATAGCACACATCAATGAGCACGCCTCTGCTAGGCTCAAGGAATACTACCATACCCATGGCTACGTGATAATTCCAGGATTTTTAACACCCTCCTAGCACGCCGACCTCCTCGCCGTAACAAACCGCGTCGTCGCGCGCACACGCTCCGGCTCCTGGCCACTTGCCTGTGTCGTAGGAAAACAGTTCCCTCCATACGGCATCGGTGACAACATCTAGGGCATGCAGCATGCGATGCACCCCGTGCTCGAGGAGCCCAGCTTTGCTCAATGGTATGCAGGGGACGCAGTGCACGGGGCAGCGAAGATGCTCCTGGGATGCCAGGATGAGGAGTTGTAGATGGGTGGGTTTTCCTCCCACCGCCCAGAGAGCATTCCGTTACCTCCATGTCTTTTTTCCGGGAATTAAGAACTGTTCAATATCCTCGTGAACCCTGCTCGATCTGAATTTGCATTGTGCTGGCATCGCGATGACATTAAAGGTTCGGTCAGTGAGGATGAAGAGCACGCAGCGCTTACGGTGCGGCATTATGGGGTATGACAGCGAAGTTATTTTCTTTTACTCTGTACCCTACTACCTGAAAAAAGGGTCCAGTGGAATACGTGAGTACGTGACCCTGCATTTGATAGAACTGCCTAATTTCATGATTCAGTGCCCTCTATGAGGATTCTTCACTTTATATCGTCCCTGGCTCACATCGCATTCCACGAACAGCAGCTCAGCGCGCCCTGTCCGGGCTCGCACCACACCGATTGTATCATCACAGAGTCGACTTCCGCCAGCAGCACGTTCGTGCATGGCGCTGACTCAGCTGGCGTATGTCATCGAGGCGTTCTCGGGCATTTTAGTCAAATATGCCATCTGGTAACTCTTTTAACGTGACCTCGTCAGGTCCCTTTCCCACCGGCCAAAGCATTGTTCGTTGGGATTGATGTCCTCACAGTTTGTCCCTTTGATACGAACTTGTTCCTTGTGACATATGAGTTTTCCAGGCCGCCAGTGGGTCACGTCAAGTTACAATGCCCTCCTGGAACTCTTTGAGTGCTTGGGGAATTTCGTCAAGCGTCTCGAGGTATATACGACAATCTCGCTCAATCCGATGATGATAAATCTCATTCAGTGAGTGCCCCGTCAGATATACATTGCTTATGCTCAAAGTGTTACAGAGAATTTTGCGAAGAAGTTGTGGGGGAAAGGGAAAGACAGGATACAGACTGCCCTCGAGAGATTGGATCGGTTAACGAAGGGCGAAGGACTGTCGGCTGTTGCCCAGACGTTGAGCGTCGTCCATGGTATTGTGGATTATATGAGGGTGGTTATGGGAGGTGCGCCATATATTCTTGTGCTTTCTCACAGATATTTGTCAAATATCTGTTTGATTAGATGGAAAGGCACTGACGGGTCGTATCGGACAGAATCCAGGTAAGTGTCTCGCGCAAAACAGGTATCCTCCTAACTGACTTGAGGGCGTTGTCGCTCTTCACCAAGCATCAGGTGAAGTGAATAGGATGAAACGTTTGTTGTTTCTCACCCGCCCTTTCGTTGTCGAGACTGACGGTATTCTTTAGGCGACCAGCTGCAAAATTGGCTGTCTCCCCTGATCCGTCGACGAATCAAAACTTCGCTTCAAAAGCACGACCCATGGAACCACAGAATGGTTCTTCGAGAGCAGTGCGTTAACAGAATGGAAGGCGAACGGATCATGATTATGTCCGTCTCATCGCCAGGGGAGACCATTGAGTACTTGACATCGGAGCAACTCGCGGCGGCTGAAGAACGTCTTTCATACTACCACATTGTGCTGGAACCTACCTCATCTACTGAAAGAGTCGACCAAGGTGCAATACATGGTGAGTCCCAACTGCAGTGGTATGCTTCTTTCACTTGTCATGCTTATCAAGTTGTGAATGAACAGGCAAGTGTTGTTTAACCACGTGAAGACACTTCGCATCGACCATGGGCTTGTTGGAGATCTGTCTCGTAGTCGACGACTGGACAATGCAGGAGCTCACGTTTACAGGGAGTGGCGATGTCAGTGACGCATTCACCTCATTATAGTACTGTACTAACTATGCCCTTACCGAGCTGGTTCAGGGCCACACCCGCTGCTGGGCGTTCGCTTGGTCCTTCTTGCCAGATGTACGTCCAGATCCAAACCCTACTCTCATACCAGTCAGCATCTAACTCGTCATCACTTGTCAACACCGCCTCACCTTTATCGCTGCAATTCACTGCAATTCCATGGGCAAGATGGCAGTCGGTCATCATCCTCACCACGTCATGGTTATCAGGACTCGCCCCTCCCCCCACTGCAGGCATGATGACAGCCATACACCATCACCACCACAGTGCTCGCACAGGGATGACAATCGATGCGGCGGCTCTCGCCTGCTCCCTATGAAGAGCCATGCACTTGTTCCACACCGTTTTTTTCTCGCCTCACCCGGTCCAGAACCTGTTCTTACATCCCCCTCACCTGAGCATGCCCACGAACTGAAAGCCTTCGGAACCTATGCACCCCCTGTTTCCACAGCTGTGAGCCATTGCTCACAGGCTGGGCTGCAGGGGCAGCATAAGGCAATGAAAACCACGTCCAAACATGGCAAGATCGCTCTCTGGCCAAGCTCTCCGGCCTCTCCCTGCTTCGGCACGGCTTCACACCTCCGCCCTCTCCTTGCTGCCCTCCTTGCTCAAATGCCGTGCACGGCGTTTGATGCAGCATCCTCCTCGTTTTTGTGAGCCCAATGTGCTCAAACACTGCACATGAAGGTCCTCAACAGAAAACTCAGGTCAGATCTATTTGGAGACGGCACTTGCCAGGGACTTTCATCCACTTCCGCAAGCATCATACGTGCAATCGTTTCTGCACGTTCTTTGGTTTGACGCTTGACCCCCTCCCTCAAGCCCTTAGAACAGATGTCCTTTCTTGGTACTGTTTTCTTGTTTTCTTGAAGTTCCAGCTTGCCGGTCATGTATTTCATCAATTTGTATTTATTTCGTTATACATGTTTGCATATCCAAGCGAAGATGCACAAGTGTCGGAGTTGTCCACTCAATCGTACAGTCGCCATTCTCTGCCGGCCACCAGCGTGCACAGGCCGCTTCCCCCGCATTCCATGCTCACGCGTGTCTCAACACCACCATAGCCCCTGCCAGCACCCACTTGGCATCGCCGCTCATGCACGGCACTTTTCTTTTTCTTTTCGCCACGTGCCCACCTCTCACCTTCTGGGCCATGCGTAATGATCCGGATTCCCATGGCCCTTTCCGATTTGGTAGTGCCCTTCCCAAGTCCATGTAATCACCGCAGGCTTCACCCGACAGCGCTTCGCGCTCGCCTGTGTACCTAGCATTGACGAGTACACTGCACTACCTATCTTGGACCCTGCCCACGCCACTCCCCGTCCTTCTCACTCATTGCTTCTACGATTCTCCCACTTCACACCCATCCTATCATTCGCTGTTTCCCACAGCGGCCACTCTGCCTTCGCTGATCACTGCAGCAGGTGCGGAACCTAGCTCACCTCTCTAGCTGGACCTACAGGCTTTTCCCGACAGCGCTTCGCGCTTGCCCGTATACCTAGCATCGTCGACGAGTACACTGCACTACTAGTTTTGCTGTCTTTTTTTAACACCAATATACAATACTTGTCGTACACCACACATCGAATCAATGATGCAAACTGAAATGAGCTTTTGGCCCCACAAGTGTTGCGCACATCCCTCTTTGCTTTTGCTTAGTTGTATTGTTTATATAATCAATTAGGACGAATTTCTGCTGGGGTGACCTGGGTCCTTGACTCCGGCATTGGTCGGCCTGGGCGGAGTTGGATGGTCGATCCATGTCAATCAATTTCTGACAAGCGCGACCCAAATGCTTTCCGTACCCTCAATCTCGCCCTCACTGGGAAACCCGACGTTCGCCTTCACCAAAGCGTTCTGTCATCCCCGCTCTCAATTTTTTTATTTTCAAAGGGGTTATCGAATATTTAGAGGACCTCGTGACCTTCATCGACGCACCCCAACTCAATGCCTTGGATACAACTTTCTTCAATCAAATCGATTTTGACACCCCACGACTCGCCCACTTCATCAATCGTGTGCCCAAATTCAGGAAACGCGAGGCACAGGTGCTATTCGATGATAGCACCGCCAGCGTCACACTCCGATACCGGAAACCTAAGATGATCATCAGCAATCTTCTGATCAATATCTCATGCAGAGAACCAGATTGGCAGCTTTCGTCCGTCGCCCAGGTCTGTAACTCCTCATTGCCTCCCCTTTCCGCGGTAGAGGACCTCTACATCGAGCATGAATATTCGGGACCAATCTGGAGGAATGATGCCATCGAGAACACACTATGGTTGGAACTCTTACTTCCATTTACTGCGGTGAAGAGTCTCTACCTATCCAAGGAATTTGCACCAGGTATCGCGGCCGCCTTGCAAGAGCTCGTTGGAGGCAGAATGTCAGAAGTGTTGCCCAACCTGCAGAATATTTTCGTGGAGTTCGAGCCATCGGAACCTTTCCATGAAACCATTGGGCATTTCATTACTGCACGACAGCTTTCCGATCACCCTGTCACCATTTCTGTCCGAGTCAGGAACAATTCTTTCTGGACCTAAGAAGAGGAGGAAGAAGAAAGCACATTGTTAAGTATGTACTCTGCCTTAGCATCTGTCAGACGTGAAGCTAACATAGTGGTGTGCGCTTAGAGGAGAAATTGCGGACGAAATTGACGAGGGTTTTCTAAGTCTACGCGAGCTTGGAATCGCTGCGTCGCCGAGTTCAGTCTTTTCTCTCTTTCGGCTCCCAAGCGTCTCGTCGAAGGCAAAAGGAACGCGAAGGGCCCAAGCGTGGATCTGAATCAACACACGTGTTTGAATGACCGGTTAGCTATCCACTCAACCATCATGATGTTCGTAGTTCACTTGCGCTTTTAATTTGTACATAATGGGATCGTGAAGACTTGCAGCGTGATCACGCAGTGGGCGGACGAGATGTATGGGTTCGTGAAGCATAAAGTGCCATTCACTTGTCAAGGTACTCGTGAACATGCGTCGTCATAGCATACGACCACCCGAAACTCAGCAACGCTACCGTATTCAAGTTGGGATATTGAGTATCATCTCCTAAGTGAGAAAGACAGCCAGAAATCAGTTTGCGGATATGATTTCAGGGTGAACTTCGTCATGATTCCCTTGTCAACAAAACATCGTTTAGCAGCCTTCTCAATAAACACTGGGAAATCACATAGTTGTTGGGTTCACCTTATAGTACCGGTCAACACTGAGCCCATTACACCTCCATCCGTCGCCGTCGTTTGGACACACCTCGAGAGCAAACCAAAGATCATTGTCCGCCTCGATCACTGTCGGTTGCCTCCTATTCGGTAATACGAGGTAGAATTCGATAGCGGAGTCTACTGTCTATGGTGAGCCCATGTTCGTTTGTTTTCCAAGAGCATCCTGCCACATACATATATGCCTTGAGCTGGAAAAGGAATAGCGCTCGCCTCCACCGAGAGGGAGGCCAGGCTGGCCAGCGATGCCAACACTTGGCCCACATCGCTGGCAGCCGGCGCAATTGTGAGTGACACGTTATTTTCAAAAAGTCATTTGCAATAATTGACAGCATATTACTTCCGACGTCGTCATCTGGTCGAGATGAGGTGGTACAGACACGCAACCTGCATGGGCCCCACCGAACGCACTCTAAAGAACAACGCACCAAGTGCCATTTATTTGTCCGCGCCGACGTCCTCCACGTGAAACACAATCTTTGGACCCCTACGAGACTCCTCGACGTCGTCTCAATGACAGCTTCACGTGTTACGATGTGTCTGATGGTCCTACGCTTGATTCTACCATAGTGCGAACGGTAGGACGGAAGCACGACGCGCGAATTGAACGCGAGGACATACTGTACTGTACATCAACATGTCCGCGCTGTGATACTGCAATGATGTTCTGGCCATCTCGGCAGCGCAGGGGTAGGGGTTGTTTAGCGTGCAGTGAGCGATTGTCATCGATTGGGAGAGGAGCGAGCGCCTGGCCAGCTTGGGTCAAATAATTCCAATCATAACTTGGGACCTACGCATTATTGGTGATGAGGTTTGCACCAAAGCCGAGGGTGGTGGGACGGAACTTTTAATTCCTCTCCCAATGGACTCAGGCGATTACCGAGAACTAAGAAAGATACCATCTGGAGAGTGACAGCCTTGTGCTCTTCGACTGCTTCGATGAAGGTGTACTGAATTAGTCCCAAGGAGATTTAGTTGGACTGCTGACGGATGGTGGCTAGTGGTGCAGCATTATTTTGGTTCAAGGACGTTTTTAAAATTAAGAAGGGCCGGCGAGTTGTATCAGTATGTCAACAATATAATCCTCAACGCGCTGTATATGGTGCGTGGGAGAGTCCAGGAATGGGCAAATTGGTCAGCATTGGTCAGCTGGCCGATAGGGCCAGCCCTGAAACGGGGCCATCGCCGGCCCGATAGGGCCGCACCTGTCGGGCCAGCAGCTGCTTGCCCGATAGGGCAAGCACCCAAAGGAAAGTGCAAGCGAGTTGTCGGAAAAAAAATGATATTTTGATGCACTGTCGTCATCAATGTGCAAGGAGGTGGCTTGGAAACATTTTATTGACTGCTATATACCTGAGACAATGCTCAGAACAAAGCATTATACATTTTACAGCCATGCTAAATGTTGCAAGTTTTCAGGTCAAAAAAAGTGCTTGAAAAACCATCGTGCACGCCTCTGCGGAACTTATAACTTAAGGAGGGGGTTTGTATATGTCCTGTATTCACGGCCCTCACACCATTAAGTCCGCGCGCGCATGCAGCGATGTCAACAGAGGGAGGAAGGAGTGCTGCTCTGAGCGGAGTAATGTGCCGCGCGTCCCATCTTGCACCGCCACGCGTGTCTTGAAAGTCGGTATACAAGGCCAATATTGAGTGCCTAACTTTCTCCTAAATTTTCTAAGCCCGCGGATGCGTGCAGCGTGCTCAGGAATGGGGGGAATGTGCTGTATTGATCTCTGTGCTGTAATATGGCTTCTGGCCGCTTCTGCTTGGCCGGGCCGCTCTCCTGCCACTTTCCCGCGCTTCACCACTTGAAAAGGAAGGTGAATGTTAGTCAGCGGCCAATGCTCAAAACAAATGTTGTAAGTTTTGAGGTTGAAAAAAGTGCTTAAAACGTCTATGTGCACACCTCTGCGGAACATATAACTTAAGGAGGGGGTTTATATACGTCCTGTATTTATGGCCCTCACACCATTAAGTCCGCATGTGCGTGCAGCGATGTCGACAGCGGGAGGATGGAGGGCTGCTCTAAGCGAAGTAATGTGCCGTGCAGCCCGTCTTGCACTGCCACACGTGTCTTGAAAATCGGTACAGATGGCAAACATAAAGTGCTTAAAGGGTTAACAAATTTTATAAGGCCGCGGATGCGTGCAGCGCGCTCAGGAATGGGGGGAAAGTGCTGTATTGATCTCTGCACAAATTCTGGCCGTTTCTGCTTGGCCGGGCCGCTCTCCTGCCGCTTTCCCGCGCTTCACGACTTGAAAAGGAAGGTGAATGTTAGTCAGCGGAACTGCACACACCAGGGCGACCAGGCCATGCACACACTCAATGCTTAGATGCAGCTACAGAGATGAATAAAATAGATACAAATCTGAAAATATTCATAGAGATAGATATGGATGGATGCTGGGGGGTCATCTGCTGATGCTAAGTGATCTGATCAGTCATTCTTTTTTTATTTAGCAAACTTTAATGCAGCAGCCATACTCATTCACAAAGATAAATAAAATAGACAAAAATCTGTAAATATTTGAGGAGATAGATATTGGCCAGAGATGTGAGACTGTATGTAGACATAGGAAGACTGTACATAGAGATGGGGTGACTATATGTAAAGATGAGGAGACTGTATGTAGAGATGGAGAGACTATATATAAAGATGGGAAGACTGTACATAGAGATAAGAAGACTAAAGACTGTATGTAGAGATGGGAAGACTGTATATAGAGATAAGAAAACTATCTGTGAAGATGAAGAGAGACTGTATATAGCCTGAGAGATAGGAAGACTATATAGTATGTACTATGTAGAGATAAAGAGACTATATGTGTTAAAGTGAGCATAAGATGAGGCAACAGAGTGCTTATCTGGGCATATCTAGCAGGTGCATATGAGTACGAGTACAGCAGAGTGTTCACCCTTATCCCCATCAGAGATATCCTTTTCACAGTATATACATATTACATTCATTAGCTAAAACACCCAGCTATCATGGGTTGCCATTGTAGTATAGGAGCACAGCACCCACCTTTACATATATAAGTAGTTACAAAGTAGATATGCCCACCTCAGTCATCATGCTGCATGTTGGTGCAGATACTGAGGTGAGCAGATCATTGCTGGAAATATGAGACTGAGACTGATTATGCTCGACAATAGCTCACATGCCTATGATCATATTCACATGTTACAGACTATTGTATTGGTTGCTTACATGTTTGGCCCCCTTCTGGGGCTTATAAGATAACTACTGCAGACTGAAATAGATTATCAGAGTTCAAATGATTCACCCATCACAAGCCTCTTCTTCTGTCTGTCCACACATTGCCTCCCTTCACTGCTTATTTCATCACTCTTGCACCAGCTGTGCCCTCCTTGCCCTTTTCATTTCAGCAATCATCTACCCATTAGATTTCCCTTTCACTTACACAGAGTAGAGTTACTAGAGTATATTGCCCTTAGAAACAATCATGTGTGCATCCACAGTGTCTCACCTCAGTTTTTACACTTGCAACAGTATGTAAAGATAGGAAGACTGTACAACCCCCTTGAGACTGTATGTTAAAATGGGAAGACTGTATATAATGATAAGACTAAGTGGTAAAAAGGGGTTTGGGGGCAACGCCCCAACAAGCTAAAGGCCTGTGACGTAGGCAAGGGAGTGAGCTTGCGAACGACCCGTGCCGTAGGCACGGCCTAAAGCTTGTATCACTGTACAGTGTGTACAGCGGAAAGGGAGGCTTGCGTTGTCATTGATCACGTGAAACGCACGTGCCTGTGAATTGACATTGACGCGTCGCGTCACGGTTCTCGATCTCACCAGTTTCCCCACCAACTGCAAATTCATCGACGAGCGCTCAGTGATCTCAGGCCGTATGTCGAAGGAATTCACCCTCTGTGATTAACTTACAAATTCTCGAATAGCATCGCTCAACTGCACGCCCATCGTGAAGTCACCTTACTGTACCCCAACATTAGCCTCTCCTCTATCATCTTCTGGATACCCTGGTTCGTCTATGTCGCAAAGTCATGCACGTTATGCAGCACATCATACCATTGGCAAGAATTTGACTAACCGATATCGACGTACGTGTCTGTTCTTTACCCAACAAGGACTGCTGACTGACTCGATGCTAGGCCGAGTAATTTCAATCGACATACTTCCTGATGATGCCCTACTAGAAATATTTGATTTCTATGTGGGTGAAGATCTTCTTACACGGAAGGGAATACTGGTCGACGTATGGCGAACACTGGTCCATGTGTGTCGACGATGGAGAAACCTCGTTTTTGGATCGCCGCGTCGTCTGAAACTGCGACTCGTTTGTAGAAATCGAACACCTACGAGGAAGATCCTGGATGTCTGGCCATCCTTGCCTCTTATTATTGATGGCCATGCTTCATCATCCGTCGTGGATAACCTCATTGCTGCACTTGAGCGGAAGGATCGCGTGTGTAAAATTGACCTCAGATATTACAGTCCGGAATCGGGGAAATTTTGGGCAGCAATGCAGGAACCGTTTCCAGAGCTGACACATCTGTGGCTTGAGGCAAGAGGGAAGGGACGAGTCGGAGATGAAGAGTCAGAATGGCTGGAACTTCCATTTACACAAGATGTTTCCGATTCATTCTTGGGTGGATCTGCTCCACGTCTGCAATTCTTCTGGATGAATGCCGTTCGACTTCAGGGATTACAGAAATTACTCTCGTCTGCCACTCATCTCATCGAACTTAGCCTCAGTGATATCCCTGAATACATCTCATCCCAGCGGATGGCTACCTGCCTCTCCGTGTTAACCAACCTCCAAACACTTTCTCTTGTATTTCAATACCACATTTATCCACCATACCAGGAAAGCCGACACCCGTCTCCACCGACACGCATTGTTCTCCCGGCTCTGAAGTGTTTTCAGTTCACAGGGATCAGCGAATACTTGGAGAACCTGGTGGCTCTGATCGATGCCCCTAAACTCAACAAATTGTCTACAACCTTCAATCGACGTGTTTCCGGTACCCCTGAGCTCGCCCAATTCGTCAGTCGCATGCCAAAATTAGGGGTGTCCTATGAAGCACGATTGGTCTTTCATGACGTCCGAGTCGCTATTGAGGTCAGACTTCCATCACAAGTATTTGGCCACGAATTACTCGATGTGGGAATCTCATCCGGAGACTTTCGTGAGTGTCCCACATACGGAGAATTGGACTCTCAACTTTCAAGTCTGGTACAGGTCTGTGCCTCGTTGTCACCTACCGTTTCCACGGTGGAAAACCTCTACATCTACGAATCTTCTTCTTCGGCATTAACATGGAGCTGCGAGGACATAAAGAGCACTCAATGGTTGAAACTTTTACGTTTATTTATCTCTTTGAAGAATCTCTACCTTTCCAAGGATTTTGTCCCGCGTATCGCGGCCGCCCTGGAAGACCTCAAGGAGGGTAGCGAGGAGGGTAGTGAAGAGGGTAGCGAGGAGGGTGGCGAGGAGGGTAGTATTACCGAACTGTTGCCTAGCCTGCAGAATATTTTCGTGCAGGGGCTTCAGCCATCAGGACATAACCAGGAGGGCATTAGGGGGTTTATTACCGCGCGACGGCGCATCGGTCATCCTATAGCAGTCTCCACCTGGGACATAAAATATGACGAGACCTGGTAATAGGTCGCTAATAGATGAGTAGCCTCCATTCCCGTATCCAATTGGCATTTGTTATCACCTACCATTATATATTGTCATGTCGAATAGAGGCAAATTCGTGGCTATATCATGATAGTATATTAGGATTTATGTTACCCTGACGATTTGTCGCCGTTTACTCAATCCCGCGCCGTCGTTCGCCTGCATTCCGTGTGAACCTGGTCACCCTATCATTTCTGGGATATAGACTTGGACGCAGACTCGGACTTCATCTAGGAGGTCGAAGATTGTAAAGTGCCCTTCAATTTCAAGTACTGTCCCATTTGCATTTCTTGTCATTCATCTAACTTACGTCTAATTATTACGCACTTTTTTTTTTTTTTTTTTTTTTTAAATCCGAATTTGTATTCCGCAGCACGTACAACGGGGTACAGAGGCGGTCGCGTAGGTACTACACAGTATGCTTAGGCGTTTTACATTGGGAAAAGGAAGCCAGCGTGAGCTGGCTATATGCAGTAATAAGGATATGTTGGTTGGTGGTCGTATGTAGTTGGCTGCGGGGGCGACTCCGCTGCAGAAAAAAGAAAGCCCTGTGCATCATCCCGGTTCCCACTCTGCCCGCGGTTTATTGCAGGCCCTTGTCTCCTCTAGGAACCGAAGCAGCGTTTGGACGCGCTTCGGATTTTCGAGCAGCTGTGGAAAGCTTCGAGGGTGGCCGCTGACTGTGAGGTGTCTGCGGCGCGTGGCGGTGAATAACGTACAGTGAAAGAGTACATGCTCTATCGTTTGAAGGGGCTCGCCGCATTGGCAAGCGATTTGTTCTGGGTATGTTGTGGGAAGAAGCGTTGTGTGTATTCGCCAGTGAAGGCATGTCCTGTGATGAACCGGTAGAAAGTTGAGTGCGTAAGGCGTGAGAACTTAACTGGGGGTTCTGTGTTTGATGATTGTGCAGCGTGGAACGTGTGATGCGGCTTCCCATCTGGGGGCATGGTGAGCGCTGTTCGGTAGGCCTTCGAGGTATGTGGCGACTGGTGCCATCTCTCGGCCCATTTCGCGATTGCGGCATCCTTTGTCAAATTCTTTTGGTTGTTAATCGTGTGGGTTCTATGATGTCATCAGGGTCCGCCATGCGGATTGCCTCCATAGCGAGTTGTTTGGCTCGTTCGAAACCTGTAGAGGCCACCTTCTTGGGTAGCCATAGGAGGACGATGTTAGTATCCGGGTAGGATTCAAGGATGTTACTTAGTCTTCTCAAGAAGGAGATGGATTCTTCTTGATCGTTATGTGGGGAGGCGTCCAGCACTTTTTTTATCGTAGCGCTGGAGGGCGATGAGATTGTTACAAGGTTTGATTGCTTCGTTGCTTGACCTAGGAAGTAAGTGAGTGTGTCGAAGGCTGCGTGAAGGGCTCGGAGAGATGTGTCTGCGTCTGTCACCGTTTCCCCAAGTACTTTCTCTACATGTTTGAGTTCTCTTCCCTCTTGGTATAGTACTGCTGAGGTGGCTCCCAGTTGCTTTCCATCGTCGCGTCCCATGTTCGAGCAGGACACCATCGACAGAAATGTTGATAGGGAGCCTTCTCTGCATCCTGTCGTGAGTGCGTTAGTGACTGCCTATAGTCCCAGTCTTTCTGTTTGGGGATTGTCTGGACTCTGCCGTTCCACGTTGGCGCTCCGGGTGGGATTTCGGGGAAGGGTTCAATGGTGGGCCATTTGCTGGACTCTAGCGGCCATTTCGCGTAGAGTCGTTTTTATTTCGCATCCAATTGGGCTGGTAGTGGCGAGTCGTCCGTGGTCGGGGCATGCCATGCGTCACCCAGCCTCTGAGCAGTTGGCTCTCTTTCGGGACTCTGTACAGTCGTAGTGCGCGTTCTGTACAATCATGTTTAGTCGTAGATCCATAGGTAAAATGTTGAGAAGTTGATGCAGTGGGTCACGGGGCGTGGTGCGGAAAGTCCCCGATATCAGTCGTACTGCGTCATTCTGGACTGTTTGGGTTTTTTAACGAGGTTACCTGTTTTCCTTTGACACAGAGTTGGCACCGTAGGTGAGGACTGGCAGGCAAATAGCGTTATACGCTAAACGCCAGCGTGCGTGATCCAATCCACGGACTGAGTTTCCTAGTAGTTGTAGTGCCTTGAGGGTTGCTCGCGCTCGGTTGCACATTATGTTTACATGGTGTGACCATGATAGTCGAGCTCGAAGTAGAAACCTAGGTATCGGAGGGTGTTTGCCGTTGTGTACTTTGTATGTGCCATGCGAGGAGCGCGGAAGGTGGATGAAGTGAGGGGGTCGACGCGTTCTCTGGTTTCTTGAAGATATTAAGTTCTGTCTTTGCCGGTTCTGCGTTTAGGCCAGCCCTCGTTAGCCAATCCAGGCATGAGGAGTATCCCTTGCGCATGGTGGCTTCTATTTTGTTCCAGGTTTCACCACATGCGAAGATGGCGCCGTCGTCGATGTATATACCTAGGGATGAGTTAGTCCACTCTTCATCTTGTGAAGGAGGGGGACGTGTAAATTGTGGATAGAACGGGGGACACCGGGGATCCTTGAGGGTGCCAACTTCGGACTCGAAAGGATCCGAGATTTTACCGTTGAATTTGAGTTTGACTGTGCGGTCTTTGAGGAAGGACTGGCACAGCTAACTAGTTCCGGTGCAAATCCCAAGTTCGTGAAGATCTGC
>JAGKRU010000185.1:0-41722 GCA_022884055.1 Russula griseocarnosa | reverse complement strand
AGTCTCCGAGTTGATCGGCCATTCTTACCTAACAACCTGGCCTCTTAAATCTGGACAGTCCTTCGGTGGCCCGAGAACTTGAAGGACGAAGAAATTGGAAGAACTGATCGCTCTGACAGTCTGACTGGCTGTCATCTGCTGGTATAACCGAGTCACTTGCAACATGGTTGCGTGACCGAGTCGCGCGGGTTGGGTAAGATGACTCCGGAGGCTTTGGATTGGTGGAGTTTACTGCAGCATCGTTATGTTATATTATGGGGAGATTTATCGCCGATTCATGCTTATCGTTTATAACTCGATCCGTGAATCGGGATGCGGTAAATCTCCCCACGGATACTGATGGAGTCACGGTAACTGATATGTGCAAATGTGCAATGCTGTGGTTGCACTTGCGTAAGTTTTCTGTTGAAACTAGCACTAACTTATACTTAGAACGGGAGAACTGATTCTACGGGAGTAATTAGCGAATCAGAGCGAATCAGGCGATTGACAAGGTTTCGCATCATTTTGTTTCGTAGTTCATCGATCCAATACAATAATGGCGGAGAGAGACAAATTACTACTTGCTTCTTTTCCCTCGGACTCACCCTCCTGCGCCTGTTCTTAACTAAGTAACAACTGGCCAAGAAAGGAAGTCCACGTGATGACTCGGACTTGGTCAATTGTTGGCGCCCAGATTATTGCTATGGGCGTCACCCGAACTTTGGGCGCTCCATCATACGTATCTTCTATTGTAGTTTTATTGTCTGCGGAAGCGCTAACCTGGAGGTATGTGTGTTAACGAGCAGCCAGTTCTGATATCTGTACGTCCATGTTGTTTAGATGATCCAAAGGCTCATCCTACGATTCCTACCTAGCTGGTCCTCGCACCACTGCTGACATGTCCGGGTCATTGACTTGCACTAGGGAAGAGCCACGTCGACCAGAAATACGAAAGATGAATATTGACGGCATGAGGTGATTGTATATGGATAAATACGGTGCGTTGTTGGCTTACTTGGCTACCATGGACACGACAAACATGGGTGTGCTTGCGCCTGTCTTCAAGTTTGCTCAACAGATACTATTGTATTCACAAAACGGTTTTACGGTATCGGAATTCTTCGGGATACGGATAGTCACGCTGCATGTCTTGAAAATTACACTGAGGTCCCACCGTGAGAATCAATTACAGGACAATAGTCAGTGCGGTAAATCGGCTTGCTCGGTGTTCTGATACATTCTGATCAAGACTTCAAATTGTACCCGAAGACCCGAGAAAATTCATGGGGCATGGATAGCGCCTACATACTAGTATGCAAGCAATACACTTCGTTTGTATTTCCGCGATGACCTGCACAGAGCGGCTTTCGTGCATTTTGTCACAACCTGAAAATGTGTTTCAATTTCTTTCGAAACGACACAACCCTGGAATGGCCCAAACCGGCAGGTATCTCCCACACCTTTATTTGGTGCATCCATCCGTAAGGCCGTACTGTACAGTAAGGAGTACTGCAGTGGTAATCCGATGCGGACGATACCGGGACAAGTTCCCGGGTCCGAGACTTTCTCTCTCCGACTTCGCTTCTCATAAGAATATCCCTCGCCTCATCATTCCTAAGACTACAGTATTGCTTCTCTGTTGGTTCTGGAACTATTAGGCACCTCGCTTGACCGGCCGCCATTCACAATTACCAATTGTCTGTTTAGCTCGGCTGAGACTAAGACTCTACACGTGAATCGCACGAGATCATTATGATCCATTCCTTCAACTCCGATAGTTACATGTCCTCAGGCTAGGCTCGGACTCGCAAGGTATAAAGGAGAGCATGAATGAACCTCTCAGCATCAGAACAGTCTCGTCGCATCTGTCAAACCACATACACCAATGGATTTCTTCACTGAACATTTCACCATCACCTCCAACACCCCGAGGCCGAGCCCTCGCCGTCCGCTCCCGTTGATGAAAATGGAGGCAACCCGTACCAAAGCGCTCCCTGCATTGTTGCGTAGATGGTCTCGACCGTCTCGCGATGCTATCCTAACACCAATCTATGACTTTCGGTAAGCGCTGTCGTCCAAACGTCCCGTGCTTCAAGGTCGTCTTGTTAATCCTTGTGCGCAGTCCTTACATCCCTCACACCGCACCATCCTACCCCAACCCATCTTTCATTCACCTCGTGTTTCCCCCTCTGCACTGGTTGTCGAGGCTAATGGTCAACACTCCCTTTTTGTACCGGTATCTGACTCCGCTTGTACCACTACCTGTTGTTCAAGTTCTTCTCCAACTCTTTTCTGTTTACTATAGGAAGTAGGCTTTACAACCGAGCATAGTGTAGATGTAGTCATTATATATTGACATTGTTTACTCGTCCATTCACGCATGCACGGTCGGAGTACCTAAAAAGGTCTCTTGCTGAATGGTCAAGTCACCTTGACCATCACAAAAATGACAAAACCTTGCAACGGGTATAGCTAGGTAACTTATGTGCGGGTATAGCAAGGTAGGTGAGGCCATGCCTCGCAATACAAGATCATCGTCATCCTTGTGCATCATTGGAAGGAATGCACATACGGGTATCAGGGCGCTTGGCGGTTTTTTGCGTGTTTAGTGATGACCTAACTTCATAGTGCCACGGCCCGTCAATAAACCTTCTTTTCATCGCTGCTGGAAATGCTCCCGTCGTACGGGAGCGCCTCCTGCTCCATGATTGCGTGATGAAGCATCGTTTCGCGAGCCTCGAGAGCGTGTAGTAGATGGTCGATGCCGGAGTGAACTGTACAGTATACGGCAAGATTGAATCGTTGAGTGAGTGCGGAACCAAGGGAATGCTACCCTCACTCCGAGAAGGTATGCAAGATCGAATAGGCAAGTGCCGAAACCAACGTGTATATTCGTGTTGATGTTACAGTATTGATGAGCCCCGGCATCATAGTTTCATCGAAACTATCATTGCGGTGGCCGCGCGCCAGTTCTGCAAAAGTCATAAGGTACGGGACGTGCCATCTACGTTCAGAAAGAAAGACTTACAACCTCATATGTATACCTGTACCTTTCATGAGGTCGATACATTGCGGGAAAGTAGGCTTGTTTCTCCAAGTCCACATTATAGTAACATCAAGTAAAGACAGAGATCAAAAAAAAAGGGGGGGAAGTGGAAGAGGAGGTCAGAACTGCAGTGACGACGGCTAGTACAGTACGAGAGAACTGGGGTTGTCTAGCGTGAGAAACTCGCAATAGAGTGGAGCGGGGCACGGAGCACGTGCCATTGGCCATCGTTTTTTTCTCTCTCTCTTACCCGACACCCCCTTGTTCTTGTTTGCACCGCCATTGTGTATGTCGGTCGATGAGAAGGATTATGGCTGGGGTCGCATCACGAAGAGCTCTCATTACTGGCCTCCTGGCCCGAAAAGAAAAGCTCTACCCGTAGTACTCGTTTAATCCCACCACCCTTGATTCCGACTGTAAAGATCGCGAAAGTCTCTTTGTTCCCTATCGTATGAGTTGCTCTTTGAGTAGGTACGTGGGTGACCTCTGTACATCATCAATTTAACAATGTAATCTGACAGTTTGTTCCGCTTCCAGTGTCCCGGACATGACTACTCTGTTAGACAGACGTACTATATGATACACCATCGCCGCATTCGTATCAATGACAGTGAATCTGACCGTGCGGAGCACGGTCAACGCTAGTCCTTTATGAAAACGGCGGCAAAGGTCCATTCCGCGCCACTAACCAGTATTCTCATATAGACATATCTAATTCATCATAGTTCCTGTTGTATTCACACTAGCCAGCTTTGTCGGTATTGCCGTGACGAGTGCGGGCATCGCTCTTTATGGTCAAGTTCTCTGGGACCAACTCATTGACCATTGGGACAACCGCCCAGCCGCTTAGCCGCTTTCTTCACGTCTTTTGCGTTTACTCTAGTACGCTAGGTACGAACGTCTCGACCAACTCACTTAGTGCTGGGAACGACATGACTGCGCTCTGGCCGCGCTATATCAACATTCGGCGCGGCCAGGTGATCTGCGCAACCCTTGGCGGATGGGCGCTTTGTCCATGGGAAATGCTCGCGAGGTGCGGACATCTCAGAAGAAAACTCTGGGGATATCGTTCCATGATGGCGGTTACATCATCTTTCCTCGGTCCTATCACCGGAATCATGGTCACCGACGTAAGTACTGGTTTGTTCTTGTCGTCGTTGTTAAGGATTTCCGAAACTGATGGCGGTTTTGTCGCCTAGCATCGGCACGTTAGCCTCGGCCTTTCTTTCCGAACGTAGATGGCGCATCCGGGGCTCATCAATACTGTAACATAAACACGAATATGGTCTATATACACGTTGGTATTGGCATTCATCTATTCGGTCTTGCATACCTTCTTGGAGTGAGCGCGGCATTCCCTTGGTTCCGCAATCACTCAACATTTCAATCTTGCCGTATACTGTACAGTCCACTCTGACATCGACCATCTACTACACGCTCTCGAGGCTGTTCCCGCTCGCGAAATGATACTTGATCACGCAATCCTGGAGGAGGCGCTCCCGTACGACGGGAACATTTCCGGCAGCGATGAAAGGAAGGTTGATGTTTATCGGGTTGACGAGTCGACCGTTGCGTAGTGCGGGTCGTGGCACTATGAAGTTAGGTCATCACTAAAAACGCGCAAAAAGCCGCCAAGCGCCTTGATACCTGTATGTGCATTTCAGCAAGAGACCTTTTTAGATACTCCGACCAGGCACGCGTGAATGGACGAGTGAACCATGTTTTTGTATAATGACTACATCTATAGTGGCACAAGCCGAGTGAGATAACGTTACAAAATAGGCGTGTTGACCATTAGCCTCTACAACCAGGGCAGAGGGGGAACACGAGGTGATTAAAAGTTGAATTGGGATAGGGTGGTGTAGCGCGAGAGATGTATGGGCTGTACACAAGGATCAACAAGACGAACTTGAAGCACGGGGCGATTGGACGACAGCACTTACCGAAAGTCATCGGATTGGCGTTAGCTTAGGAAAGCATCGCGCGACGACGGTTAAAAAGCGAGACCATCTACGCAACAATGCAGCCACCGTTGACGCTTCCATCTTGGTCAACGGGAACAAGGGATCCCGGGCAGGCTCGGACTCGGGGTGTTGGAGGTGGTGGTGAAGAGTTCCGTGAAGAAATCCATTGGTGTGTGTGGTTTGACAGACGCGATGAAACTGTTCTGATGCTGAGAGGTTCATTCATGCTCTCCTTTTATACCTTGCGAGTCTGAGCTTAGGACATGTAGCTATAGGTAGTCCGAGGAATAGATGATGATCGTTGCCGGCCCAACACCCCTTGACTACGTATTATATTTATGAATGTAAAATTTTGGAGAGAACCAGCACCACGATTCCCAGTTGTCTGTTATCTTGTACGAAAGGCGGATAGCGCAAGGATGAATTTTAGAAATTGCGCTTGGAAGTAGAGCGTCTGTATCGGGACGTTGTGTGCCACGACTCCACGTGATTGAGTGTGTTTGCCAACGAAAAATGGATGTTGACGATAAGTTTGGCCATACCAGGTAATTAGTCCAAATGAAAGTTATTTATTTACTATTACTATACAACATATTATACTAGTGGGATAATTGTGAGTAAAGCAAGGAATATGTGGGCTATGAATACATTGATGTATTGGAACGGGACGGGCGTCGTGACTAACGCGTAAAGTCCAGGGTATGCGAGACGCGCAGTGATTTGGCAGCTGCAAAGGCGTCGACAAAGAGGAATATGCCGCCGTGCACGCGATTACGCAGGCGATGCAAGATCTGGAACCGTGGCGGGGACTCGAAGTATGTGCAGACTGCGAATGAGTTGTCATTATGAATATGGGAATGGTGTACAGGAAGTGCACTGGTGAATACATCACAGGTGCATGAGGCACGTCTGCGCGTAGGACAAGGACCAGGAGACAAGCAGCGGGGAGTGATACGGGCAGGAGGGGTTCCGCTGCGTTCAAAGACGCCCATTCGTCTACTTTGCACACTCAGGCATCGGGGAACAAATGGCTCTGAGGGAGCAAGGATTGATTTTTCTTGCAGTGTCTTGATTTGATGGTCGAGGAGAAGGCAAGTAGGAGGAGAAGAATGTGAAGCGAGACAACCGATAGTCCAACTGCTCCGACACTCCGACACATACACATTGTTTGTCCACAATTGTAATTGTGGACAAATGTTTATTAGATAATTAATATTTCATTTTATTTTTTGGTACAAGTGTTAAGCGCCCGTTTGGCTGCAGCGCTGTCCTACTACTGAAGTCCTGGTTGTTAGTGTGTGTTTTTTTGGCGGCAAAAGGCTATTATCATTGTTCTGTCAGCATGAGCACTGTAACCGAATAGGCGTCAGTAACATGATGCGCCAAGGTTTCGTTCTTGTCGGACTTCGAAATCGCGTTCTCACGGGTCACGTGATCAGTGTAGCCGACTCAAGCCGAGCCGCTGAGTCACGCGCAATGTCTTAAAATTCATCCTTGCGCTATCCGCCCTTCGTAATCTTGGCTGAATCTAAGTGAATCGCACGGGATCATCGCGTGGCAACCTATGACCGAGGGTTAGGCCGGTTAAGTAGTTAAGCCCGTCGTGTAACCCGGGTTTGAAAAAAAGTTGACATGCCTGCCAAAATGAGAATTTGAGTAAGAAGCACCTCAGAAAGGTTTTAAAACCGCCATATTCGCTTGGACGGAATACTACGAAGGCTTAGAAACCATAATATAGAATGTATTTCATGGGTGGTCTAGCGCGAGAACCTTGCGATAGGGATAGGATAGAATGTGGTCTTTAGCCGAGCAACGCGTGAAGCACGTGGCCATCCTTTTTCTCTTCTCGCCACCGTGGTCATGCCTACCTGCTCACTCGCTCGCTCCTTTTCCTTTCCCCCTCTCTCCACTCTCGCTGAACTCCCGTGAGTCCTGTCAACCACTTTCCTCGGTCACTGACTCACCGTCGACCTCTTATCTCGCCCGTGCCATCTCGGAAAGTCGTCAAGATCAACGTACTCCCCGGAGTAATTTACAGTAGCACATAGCACCACAGATAAATTCCATTACTTACAGCACAGTCTGGACACCGTGACACAGGGAGCCCACAGTGCGACGGAGTTCTCCCGCCCACCTGCGCAGCTGGCAGGTTCCTCCCTGTGTTCCGGCCGAGCCAGAAAGTGCTACGCGCGTTTATACTGTAGTTGGAATTGTCTGTGATCAGAGTTGAACACGGCTACTGTACGACAAACGACGAAAACAGTACACAAACAATCCGAAGCAAAACCATGGGTCAACGGCACTGCACCAATCTACCACGCCATCTCCTCAAATTTTGCAAGTGACAGGCAAAGATTCTACTCCTTGACTATCTCTTTAGGATTGGTCACTTCGCGGCCGCACGAGGCCCATTCTGCCTCATCCCTTGCCGTGGCAAGCGGATTACAAGATCCATTCCCACCTGCGCGAGCTTTATCGATCAGATCAACCTCACGCTGTAGGAGCACGAGATCAGGTAGAAGAGGAGGAGCACATCAATGTCCTTTGATAATATTTTTTAATGGATCGATGCTTGTCGGTCCACATTTGGTGATTTCGGACATAAATGCACCTGGAAGGTATATTGACGCGCCATGGCCACTGGAGATGGAGACGTATGAACGCGTGGGTACTTTCAGCATCATTGTACTTGTCGAAACGCGTTGATCTTCTGCCATTTTCAAGGACAGATATACCCGAATATGCGCACGAGTGGGACTGTTCGTAGTTTCTTGAGCGGTATCAACAACGGGTGGCCATGGGAGAATTACAACCCACTGACCTAGCTGAGCAAGGCTGCAGTACTCTTCGAACACGCAGCTCGTCTTGTGGTGACGTGGAGACCTGGTGCAGCAATATTTACCAGTAACATGACGGACCAATAGTTCGGAAGAAATTCAAAAACATTGGATCATTCTATTCTGACTTCGTGGCCGTTGACCAACGCATCGATGAATTTAAACCACAACTCATTCTCATCGTCGATCATGTTTCCAGTCGGAACACTCTGTCGGAATGAGCCCGGAACGGATCACCGGAGCGCCCGTCGGAGCGCCCGCATATGCATGGCGCCCGCGTCGCCCTGCATTAGGAGTAGATAGCGTTAGCACCTTTCTTGTACGTAGTACAGTCGAATCTCTCATAAGTCATACCCCCTCCGTGGACGCTCCAGGGTATGACTTACCGGAGAGTATGTCATTATAGAATGGCGCCAAAATTTTTTATAAAAAATTTATACTATCTTTTAACCTATGAACGCTCGAAACAATCAGTGATTTTTGAGTCCACCTCATCAAGCTGAGATTCATAACGGGTATGACGTCCTAGTGAGCCAAGTACTGCCTCCACCCTACGTGAAAGTGGATCATCGATGTTCTGGACATACTGGCTGATGAGCAATGCGGCGCGCAACACCTCACAGCGTGAAGGAAGAGGTTCACATGGTGATGTATCGTCCACATCATCACCGCCCGTGTTGTGTGCATTTTCTCGCGTATGTTTGGGCCGAAGCTTTTGTACAACTGCCTTGGATTTCTTGTCTAATCTCCCGAAGCCACGCTCGTAGTCAGATGCTTTTCAAGTTTGTCAATCACACGGACTTCATCCACCATATTCCTGCCACCCTCGTGACCTCGTCGAGACACTCCTCTTCCTCCTTGGAGATCTTGGTCTTTACAGCCACCTTGGACATCAGATCATGACACTTTGCCTTGATGCGGGTTTCTAAGACCTTCAGACCTCTCTTGAGGACTTCGATAGTTCGATTGGATTTCCTGTCCCCATAGTCGAGTGAGAGTTTCTAGTTTTCATTTTTTTTTTCCGATGACAGGTCGCCACGTCCCAATTTTTTACTGAATTGACTCATATTTTGCCGAAACGGGTTTAGGGCCCGCCGTCCCCTAGGTTGCATTGCATGAAAGCATTCACAGCTGCGTCGCCGCTGCTCATAAAGACCCTCAAAACCTATGCCTTTTCCAGCGAGACCCCTATGACTTATGACTTATCAGAAAATTATGACCTAAGCAATCGATTTCCCCGCCTACCACGGTGGTGGAACCCAAAAGGTATGACATATAAGAAATTATGCCATTTCGGAGCTATGACTTAAGAGGGATTCGACTGTATAGTGACACACCACCTGTGGTGTAGGCACAGAATAGCATCCGCTTTACGATACAATACCTTACCATACCCTTGGGCTCCGTGTTTGCCCGCGTACATATACTGTATAAGTACATAGTTTGGTAGCCGTTCCCTCAGTCATCGTGCTGCACGCACGGATACTGAGGTGAGCCGGCTGCCCTTTACCCGCAGTCACACACATGCTTACTGTAGTACAGCATATCGTTTATCTAGTCGATCTCACACGCGCGTCCGCTTTGGCTCACCCATGGTTATTACACTTTGCAACACACTCTGCCTCTACGCCTCGCGTATTGTGTCTCTCCAGTGGTGCGACCATCCAGCTGCATGCCACGTTTTCGTCACCGGTTCCTAAGCCAAGAGCTTGTCTGCTACGATGGCGATCATGCGTGCAGAAATCCTGGCTCGTGATGACGCAGGTCATTGCTTTCGATAATAAGTATTGCCCCAAAGGTACTAGACTACATTGATAAGCGCTGTAATTGGGATTTCCCGGAGGAGAGATAGCGAGTGGCGAAAGCGAACGTAGTGAAAGAAATGCAGAGCCCCGTCCTCAGACTATGGCAGAATCAACAGTGATGGTGACGCCTCTTCCTCCTGCTGTTACCATGAATCCCAGGCCTGGCGCACGCGTCAGCTTCAACCTCGAATTCAGCCACTGCGCCATGTAGTTTGAGATCATGTTGTGAAGATAATAAGTTATTGTGCAGAGCTGTCGTTGATATGAGTTGGCCGTGGTAGATGACAAGCCATTCCCCGATCTCGTCTAACCGTAGTGAATGATTCTCAATGAGCAATTCGTGGAGCCCTTCCACAATATGAGTATATGACTGCTCAGCAGTCGACGACGACCTTGCAGAGGGTGGGAGGGTGGTCACTAACATGATTTTCATAGTTATGCTCTCACTTTTCGACACTCTTCGAGTGCATTCGTGTACGCCTAACGCGTTTGCAATGTGATCAATCCCCGATCCTTCCTCCAATAACAAGTATTAGGCCCTTTGTTTGAGGTCTGGGCTGATCCTACGATACACCATGAAGATTGGGAGCGGGGTTGGAGATGAGGAAAGTGTTCTAGCAATGTTTTGCAATTTGCAATATTTTGAAGCGCCGCAAAACGCCCGGGACAAGCATTTCCGACGGAAACGAGCGTAATTGTCCTAGATGCCGGACGTCGCAAACGCTTAACGCAGCATGGCCCACCAGCACACGCCCACAACAGACCGCCTAGGTGATATCCAAGTCCTTCCCTCATGCGCTCAGCTCACTGGCAGGCAATCCCAAGATACAGGGCAAATACCGGCAGTGCCACGAATCGGATATGCCCGTGGCGAAAATAACCCCAAGCATCAGACGGCGTTAATATGCGCTAATGCCAAAGAACCCAGTACTTTATTTTCGAAAGCTTATTTTTCACTAAGACAATTATCCTTCCTTTCGATCACTGATCACTGCCATACTCAATACAACTAACTTACTGTAGTAGTAAGCTAGGCATACTCGGCCTTGCTTGACCGGTCCCCGCTCACGTGTACAATTCCCCAATTGTCTTTTCTCGACATGTGAATCGCACTTGATCATCATCCATCCTTCATTGGTCCCAAACGCTCTCCCAACTCTTCGCCAACTCGAAACGCGTCCAAATAGTACTTTGATTATTGGAGGAGACAGGTGCCTGCGTTAAGCCGCGGGCAAGATGAGAGCCGGGGAGAACCGTTAATTCGGAGACCAGAACACGACCACTGGCACCTCACCATATGACCGCAGGCTGCCCATAACTTGCTTCTGCTGGTTCTCTTCAAAATAAAATAAAAAAACTCTTTCTACATGTCCTTAGCTCAGACTCACGAGGTATAAAAGAAGAGCATAAATGAATCTCTCAGCATCAAAACAGCTTCACCGTATCTGTGGTGGATTTTTGCCATGTCGAGGCCCGTGCACCGCACCGGCACTGCCCGTACATCTGGCACACCACTATCCCGGGCTCCGTCTACGTCTGGAAACGACCCCATATCCAATTTTTGGACCCCTCCGTGGGCTTCGTGCCCGCTTATTATACCACTCTTTTCTCATGTCTCACTTCTATTCTCTCTTTTCTTTCTCATCGCGGTCTTGAGTGTTCCCTTGGCTCAGTACTATACGATTGACTCATGTATGTCCCCTCCCGAATGGACACATGACCCTTCAGGTGCAAATACCTCTCGATCACGACCATACAAGGCACCTTCCTACAATAGCAAACACGACACTCTCTCGCCCCTCTTTATGCTCATTTCCCTTATCCTGTCTCACTCCTTTTCTTTCATGGACAACGGGTCTCACTTACTTACAGTTTTAGCTACATTGCCTGGAGCCTGGTAGTACAATAGGGATGTAAGTATATAAAGCGTAGTGTGCGCTGAGCGAAATGTCATCCAGTTCCTTCTCCTTGATCCTCTCCGTGTGCTCTTCTCTTCTTCCCTTACTCTTCACCGGCTGCGCGACAGTTCTTGCTGCTTCTTTGTTTGCGTACCCCTTTGCCCTGCCTAATCTGTCAAATCACACACACCAATGGATTTCTTCACTGAACTCTTCACTGAACTTCCCACCACCACCTCCAACACCCCGAGTCCGAACCCACCTCGGGCCCCTTCGTTCCCGTTGACCAAGATGGAGGCGTCAACGGTGGCTGCATTGTTGTGTAGATGCTCTCGCTTTTGACCGTCGTCGCGCGATGCTCTCCTAACGCCAATCCGATGATTTTTGGTAAGTGCTGTCGTCTAATCGTCCCGTGCTTCAAGTCCATCTTGTTAATCCTTGTGCGCAGCCCATACATCCCTCGTGCTACACCACCCTATCCCAACCGACGCAACTTTTGTTCACTCATGTTCCCCTCTACCCTGGTTGTGGGGCTAATGGTCAACATGCCCTTTTTGTACTGTTATCTGACTCCGCTTGTGCCACTCACTACCTGTAGTTCAAGTTTTCCTCCAACTCTTTTTAAAAATAAGGTATTACAGCCGAGCAGAGTGTAGATGTAGTAATTGTAACAATAACATGGTTCACTCGTCCATTTACGCGTGCACTGTCGGAGTAATCAAAAAGGTCTCTCTCTGCAAGAGTAAACACAAAAGACGTGAAGGAATCATCGGCTGCGTGGTTGTGCCAATACTTGATGATGAATGAGCTTTGAGTGGGTCCCAAAGAGCTTGACCGTAAGGAGTGAATCCCACACTTGTCATGGCAATACAGACAACGTTGGCTAGTGTGGATACAACAGGGACTCTCAAAGATCAATTCATACGATACGGAACAAAGAGACTTCGCAATCTTTACAGTCGAAATCAAGGGGTGCGGGCCGGGATTAAATCGAGTACTAAGGGTCGAGCTTTTCTTTTCGGACCAGGAGGCTAGTAATGAGAATGCTTCGGCTAGACCCAATACATAAACACATGTCGCTTCGGCGAATCCCTCATGTCACAAGCAGTTGAGTTCTGAGGGATGCAGTTACCAACCTCAGCAGTGAGTGCAAGCACAAGAACAGAGGAAGCCCGGTGACTACGGGCTGTTATAATATATGTACGACGTGGGCCTAATGCCCGAAACTACGGCACGAACTAAAGAATGTATAGCAGGCACATATGGTGCCGTCTTGGCACTGTCCACTGTCCGTCAAGGCCGATGTGTTTGTGTGATATTGCATGAGCGCTCCAACGTCCCGCGCTCCAACGTCCCACGCTCAACTCCGATACCTCGACGGTGAGAAGGGTCATGCAGTCAAATATTGTTGCCGCATGGAACGCACGGAGAAGTAAGTGCAGCTCGGCACCTGAGGCACCTGAAAGGTCTCGCCCCAAATAATCCCTGAGACGGGCAAAGTCAACTGAACAGGCGCTAAGGGTTTGGTAAGGATATCCACACTGGTATCCTGCCGAGAGGAAGAAGCCCCTGAGAGCGACGCCAGCTGTAGCCCGTGCGCCGAACGAGCCCACAAGTGAGGAACTTATTCAGGGGCGTCTCAATTCGGATATGTGTTGGCCAATGGGTGGTGAGTTTATTAACGGCAGTAGATTACTAGCGGTGGCCGTGCTGCACCCGGGCCCAGCTAGCCGAGCGAGCCCCAGTCAAAGGCCGAGAAGGCGCCAACGAGTACAAAGCCGAGTACCAAGTGAGCCCCCCTCCAAGGCCGAGAAGTCCTGAGTGAGTACAGAAGCTGAGAGTCCCAGTCCAAGCCCAAATCTGCAGCGAGTAGTGCCCCGAGAGCCAAGCAAGATCCCGAGAACAGAGCAAGTCGCCGAGTGTCAAGCAAGTTCCCGAGAGCGGAGGAAGTTTATATTATAGTAGATTTTAGTAGACTAGGCACGTCGCTTGACCGGACGTACGCGTCAATTCCCAACGTAAATTGCACGTCATCACCGATTAAACATGTCCTTTCTACGTTTCTCCTGAGCTGAGCTCAGACTTGCAGGGTATAAAAGGAGAGCATGAATGAGTCTCTCAGCATCATAACAGTCTCACCGTATCTGTCAAACCACTCACATCAATGGATTTCTTCGCTGAACTCTTCACCACCACCTCCAACACCCCCGAGTCCGAGCCCGCCCCGGGTCCCTTCGTTCCCATTGACCAAGATGGAGGCGTCAACGGTGGCTGCATTGTTGTGTAGATGCTCTCGCTTTTGACTGCCGTCGTGCGATGCTCTCTTAACGCCAATCCGATTATTTTCGGTAAGTGCAGTCGTCCAATCGTCCCGTGCTTCAAGTCCATCTTGTTAATCCTTGTGCGCAGCCCATACATCCCTTGCATTACACCACCCTGCTGAACTTGGCTTAATGACGCACATCATTCTTTTACCATAACTTACCATACCATTTGCGACTCCTCACCGCACATAATCACATTTCACCACCTTCAGTATAATTCTCATTCATTTTCAAAGCGATGTCATTCGAGTCTTGATACCATACATCTTGGACACGCTACCCGTGCCCCTGTTTATTCCAGACATTCAGTACAGCGCGACCAGACCCCGATTGCTATGCGTACGCACATTTTAGCCCTCGGTAGCGTTCATTCATTTCGTGCTGTCACGCGTTCCTTTTTATACACCGACGCTCTCTCATTTCAACCAGATTTCTGCCTCTCCCTCTCTGGACCCTAGATAGTCAACTCATGTATTTAAGGCATGCTTAGAAGGACACTCAATCAGATTTCCCCAGTTCACATTTCCCACTCTTTGTTTGCCTTGCCCGCGTGCTTTTTGCCTCCTTCTGCCTTGATACCCTCCGACCCGAACGAGGCTGCGCCAACCCGAGCCGCTGTGCCACTGCGTATCCGATTCCGGTCTCAAAGCTAACCTCTTTCGTTTAATCTAGATTCTCTTATCTCTGTCCTCCCGGACACACTCGCGTGACCTTACTGCGCTTCAATAGAAGTAGGGTATTACAGCTGAGCAGAGTGTAGACGTAGTCATTATACAATAACATGGTTAAATCGTCCATTCACGCGTGCACGGTTGGAGAAACTAAAAAGGTCTCTCGCTGACATGGCTAAAGTCATCTCGACCATCACAAAATGACAAAACTTGAAAACCTTGCAACAGGTACGGCTAGGTAACTTATCCAAGGGTATGCAAGGATCGGTGAAGCCACTCCTCGCAATACAGATCATCGTCATCCATTGGAAGAAATGCACATAGAGGAATCCAGGCGCTTGGCGGCTTTTTGCACGTTTTTGGTGATGACCTAACTTCATAGTGCCACGACCTACACTATGCAATAGCCGACCGGTCAACCCGATAAACATCAACCTTCTTTTCATCGCTGCAGGAAATGTTCCCGTCGTATGGGAGTGCCTCCTGTTCCATGATTGCGTGATCAAGCATCGTTTCACAAGCGGGGAAAAGCCTCGAGAGCGTGAAGTAGATGGTAGATGCCAGAGTGAACTGCACAGCCTAGTATATGGCAAGATTGAAATGTTAAGTGAGTGCGGAACCAAGGGAACGCCGCGGTCACTCCGAGAAGGTATGCAAGATCGAATAGGCGTGTCGGCACCAACGTGTATATTCGTGTTTATGTTACAGTATTGATGAGCCCCGGCATCATGGGTTGCACCGACTATCATTGCGGCGGCGGCGGGCCAATTCTGCGAACGTCATAAGGTACGGGACGCGCCATCTACGTTCGGAAAGAAAGACTGGACGACAAAGCCACCATCAGTTTCGGAATTCCTCGATAACGACGACAAGGACAAACTAGTATTTATAACAGGGAACGAGCCTACCATCGCGGAATGACATCCCCAGAGTTCTCTCCTGAGACGCACGCATCTCGCCAGTATTTCCCATGGACATTGCGCAGATGACCTGGCCAGCGCCAAATGTTAATATAGCGCAACCAGAGGGCAGTCTACAGAGTAGTCATGTCCGGGACACTGAAAGCGGAACAAACTGTCAGATCGCATTGTAACATTGATGATGTACAGACTCGGAGATCACCCACGTACCAACTCCAACTCAAAAAACAACTCATACGATACGGAACAAAGAGAATTCGCCAACTTTACAATCGAAATTAAGGGGTGGCGGGATTAAAATCGAGTACTAAGGATGATCCTTCTCATCGACTGATATACATAATGACGGTGCAATCAAGGGGGTGTCGGGGATGACCGAATGACTGGGTGACCAATGGCACGTACTTCATCCCGCTCAAAGACAACTTATCACGAGTTTCTCACGCTAGACTACCCCAGTTCTCTCGTACTAGCCGTCGTCACTGCAATTCTGACCTCCTCTTCCTCTTCCCTTTGTTATTATTACTTGATGCTAATGTGGACTCGGAAAGAAGCCTACTGATACCACTTGCCGGTCCCACATAGCCCTTTCGCAAGGCATGGACTGTGATGTATCGTTGCCGTCGTTCTCTACGGTTGGCCAGGGCTGTACCTTTTGTTCGGCCCATGAAATACAACGACATACACTGGTTCGACGGCTCCAGTACCGACATGGATGGGTGTTCCTTTCTGGGCTGCGTCCCGTTTTCAAGAAATGGAACGTGGTCTAGTGCCGTAGCTAAGAAAGAGGACGTCCGAAAAGAAAACTTCTGTGGCTACCAGCTGTGAAAGTCTGGCCAGAGATCCATATACTATCGTAGTAGTCTTTTTTCTTGCCTGCGCCCACGACCACCTGAATCTGCATGGGAAAACTTGCTGCATTTACCTTAGGCAAACCGCTGTGTCGCATCTAAATTCTGATGTTCTCGATAGCAATTCTTATGAACCCGTGCTGAGGTAACTATGTCGGTGCCATCGCCAGTCAGGAACCCTATAAGTCATTCATCCATGCGCGCGCGAACGAGTAAATCATGTTATTTATATTGACTACATCTTCACACTGCTTGACCGTAATAGTCTACATCCTATCGAAAACGAAAAAGGGTTGGAAAAGAATTACAGGCAGTGATACAAGCGACGTCAGATATCGATACAAAAAAATGGCGTGTTGACCATTTATCTCCACAACCAGGGCAGAGCGGCGAACACGAGGTGAACAAAAGTTTGAATAGGGACAATGGGGCGAGAGATGTATGGGCTACACACAAGGGTTAAAAATGGAAAACATGGGACGCTTAGACCAGAGCGCTTACCGAAAGTCATCAGATTGGCGTTAGGAGAGCATCACGCGACGACGGTCAAAAGCGAGACCATCTACGCAACAATGCAGCCGCCTCCTCCGCCTGCATCGACGGGAACGGATGGGCCGGGTTCGGCCTCGGGGTGCTGGGGTGATGGTGAAGAGCTCAGCGAAGAAATCCATTGGTGTGATTGTGAGTGGTGTGGTTTGACAGATACGATGGAAATGTTCTGATGCTGAAAGGTTCGTCTACTCTCTCCTTTTATACCTCGTAAGTCTGAGTTGAGAACGTGTACGAACTACTTGAAGGCACTACTTGAACGCCTGTGGATGAAGATCACGTGCGATTCACATGTCAAGATAAACTAGTGTCAAAATGATAAATGTGACGACAATTGGGACAATGGGGAACGCCAGGCAGATCATTCACTATACAATAGCCAGACCAGGTAGGTGCCTATCGGAGAATGATAGTCCGAGTTCTAGAACCAACAGAGGAGCAACATTGATGAACTTTGCAATAACTTGTACACACATACATCTGTTAAACAATGAATAAGATCAAGTGCGCTCGATGTCTGTCGTAACCATGGCACTACTAGCACATGACACTTCCCGTACACTTTGCATGCGCCGTTAGTCAATCATTGAATGTTATTCTTCTACCAAAAAATTTGAGGAACGCACCGCCTCCTTATTAGAAAAGTGAGTGGTTCGTCTCCCAGGCGGCTGGTCGAGGTGTCCCTTCCCTGAGCGCGAACCATGGACCAAGACGCGTCAAACCATAACGCGAGTCAGGATGAATCCCAGGATCCTCACCGGATGAGAATCGGGAGGCCGGATACCTCCTTACAGTACCGCATGTTCCGCTCGGCTAGCGCTTCAGCGGAAGTGGACAATAGGAATTACGTATGACAGAGACGCCGGCCTATAAACTTTGTAGCTGCTAAATCGCTAACGGCGCATTTGTCTTCATGAATAATCAGCAGAAAAATGGTTTCGGGAGGCCGGAAGGGCAGTACTCCGGGTTTCAGGGTCTCTAGGGTGGCATGACAACCGTAAGTCTTGTCAAGAGTAAACCGCCCCAAATGAACAGCGCGAGTTGAAGCCGGTGCAAATGGTCGCCCAGTCCGCCTTTCATTGGTGGAACCGAGTCGGAGTGGTTTGGTACCTAGTAGCCGAGCAGCGTTCGCTTCGGATCTCAACTGAGTCAACTGCGAAAAAAAAACGAAGCGTCACTGGTCGGGTATTTCTGGAGGCTATGGTGTCTTATCGGCGTTCTTTCATTTCAAGCAACTCCTCGTGTTCAGAAAAAAACCATCTTAGTGAGGGCCAGAGGAGATATCCCAGGTCAAGGTTACAAGGTCTCCTGTCTCCTGTTTCAATCGAAAGAACTCAACACAACAACTCCGAGTCGGAGCACAACGTCAACATCACCTCGATGATAGTGTGCTCCTCCAGTCAAGGAGTATTTGGGACCCCTTCAACGTCCGAGCGTCGATACTTGCGAGGTCACACGGAGTGATTGCCGCATCATTTGGCCATCGTGGTCGTGGAGTAAAAGACCCGTATGTTGTTACGTAACAATCGGTTCCGGCCGATCCCGGCCTCTGCTCGGACTCACGTGTCAGGTGACCTTCCTTCCTGTTCCTTCAACGTATGCCGTACGCCTGTATCTCACAATATGCTTTCATGATAAGTATGCCTAGTGACTAGGAGACTGAGTACCAACGAGTTGGACTTCGTTGAATGTGAGCACACATAACACAGTGCGGAACTGAAGGCTGACTCGGACACGTAACTAATTGACCTTTCAGCCCGATCTTTGTCTTGGACTTTAGAAGGCTACTTAAGAACGCAAGGACGGACTCTCACAATGCAGCTTAGTTTTTCCCGGTCCAGTCTTTGTCTACCTCGCCACGCGCCCCCACTATATTTGCTTCTGCCTAGCAGCACTACCGTGACGACCCGAACGATGCTAGTACGCCAACCCGATCCGCCTGGCACATCAGTTTCCTGTCGAGTGCTGACCCTCTCTCTTACTCTCTTGTTCTTTTATCTCTGTTCTTCCTGGACTCACAAGCGCGACACTCAGCCGCGCTGCAATGTTTTATTTCAGAACCTGTTTTTCTTACTGTCTCACTGTGATGTGCCTTTGACTGAGAGGGCCACTACTTATACGTAAGCCTCCCTCGTACATTTCTCTTCCAAGCTCACATGCGGGTTCGCAAATTTCTGCATGATCGCCACCTGGATTTCTTTTCTCGAGATTACAGCGGATCGGAGGTGTGATAACGAAGACGAGAGTACGGGGAAGAGCGGGATGCGGAGGTCCGAGCATTTCTCAAGCGAATTTCGCCCATGAACAATGCTGGGATTCTGAGAAGATTACGGTACCTCTCCTCGATTACGCATGGCGAGGAAGACTCACGCGTACCCGTGGGCGAGGCATTGCAATTGTGAGACATTGCGAGCAAGAAAATCTACAAGGAATTAACGATGTGCGAGTTGGATGGCCACGGTACGTATAATACGGTTCCCCAATCTGGACTTCGCGAGTGAAAAGCGATTTTTGTTGTATTTTGCTGTTAGGGTTCAAGCAAAAAAGCGTAATTGAGTCATCAAACACCGCCAACTGAACATTTCTATCCAGAATAGTGCGATGTTTGTTTACTTTTCTCTGATGCAGAATGCGAGTTGCCTGATACTATTCCTTATATCGTGAAGAACAAGTTTGGGAGCTACTTTTGCAACGACTGCGCGGCATCTTATCAAATCCCTCAGCAGAGTATGGCGTTGCATCATGATCTAAAAAGTGTTAACCCAAGTCAAATATATATTTAGAACTCGTGGGGTGGGCACTGGGCAGCAGCGACGCATCGCGGCCATCAAAGGCAAGACACCCAGTTCTAAACCTCGGGACCTTTTGATGAGTTAGGCCTTTTCCTGCCTCTTGCGTCCTCGAGGGGTACAAGTGCCAGTCCCATGGCAACTCGTCAGAACTCCCCGGGTATCTAGACACCTCGCTGCAGCCCCCCCCCAAAAAAAAAGATTATCTACGCGTCTACTCACATCCGAACTCCCCTCGACAACGTTATTCCGCTCGCGAGTTTCAACCATGGTGAATCGCGGTAAGGTCGCGATTGAGTCCGGGAGGACAGAGAAAAAGGTCTTGAAAAAGGAGGAAAACGGGAAAGCACGCGAAAAGGGAGAGAAAGTGAGTCACCAAGGGTGAACTGGGTTGAAAGTAGACTCTTGCATGCAGACAAGGAGTCGTCGCATAAGCAAGGTCGTCCAAGCTCCATGTGTTGAATGAGTCGACGAGGGCAAAGTTGAGAGGGGGATATCTGTGTAGAGAAAGAAGCACGCGTTAGTATCTACGCCTGCCATGATTCTTCCCCAACGGCCCAACCACCCTCGACAAACACAAACACCTTCCAGTCGTAATATGCGACACTTGCGTGCAGAACTGAGGTCTTGCATGGTGCACATGGGGTGGATCAGGGGAACAATGTGTACAGTACGTAGTATCGTAGTGAAAGTGACTATCATACACCTCCGTGTGGCGTGCCGTTGCAGTCACTGGCTGTGATAAGGGGATTTGGACGTATGGCCATCCTTTTTATACGCCTCTCGGGACTCCATAGTGTTCATCGTGACAGTCTCGGCTGACAGCTCTTTGAACATCGGCGGTTGACGGAGAGTTTCATGTTTGTGGGAACTCATGTTATGAAAGCGGTGACTCAAGCAGTAAGGAATAGGAATTCATAAATCGTGATAGACTCCTGGTGTTCCTTAGAAGAGACATTGCTCTAGAGGTCATGCGGTCATGGCTGGCAGGACGTCAGGCCCGGGTGCGCATACTACAAGTATATGCACCTGATGTAAAATATCTTATTTCTCTCGCCGTGACAGGAACGATGGATTCCAACCCAGACGGGCCCGGTGGGTAGACCGTTTAAGATCCCTGGGGTTGTAGGGGAGGAAGGGGAGGGAAATGTATATTCCCTAGGTGACTGACAAAGATGAGCCAAACGCAGTGCATCACCGTGGGTACATGCCGGGCGTAATTCAAATAATCTGTACAGTATATTAGGGTACAGTTTTTCAGTAATAGAGCTCCGCTCTTACGCTTGAGGATTTAAAACGTGTACCAATGCGCATGTTGAATTGTGTTGGTTTCCGGAACGATCTGTTATATAATTAGATCAGGGAAGTCCGAATGGATGAACAACGCACTGTGTAGAACATAATCGCATCTTCGCACAATACGTTGAACACTGGTTGCGAGGCGCCAGACCTGAATTCCTCTGGGAGCGGGATATCCTTTTCAAGAAATTCCATCTTTCTTGCCGCAATTTGAGAGACATGCGAGATGGATGCCTCCTCCTGCTCCTGCGGGAGGCCATACCATCTAAACAGAAAAAGATTCTTGATCATTTCCATCGCGGATATAAGATGAGAACCCGGAGAGACGGAAAACTATCGACATAAAAAAAGTGAGCAATACTAGCAACGTAAACAGGGAGTATAGACAATGCTCACCGTGGAAAGAGGAAGCCTCTCTGACCTCGACCTGGAGCACCCGCCAGCCATCGTGCTCGGATTTCGGCAATCAGCGTCGGCAACTCCCAGCAACTTTCCGGATTTTTCTTCTATTTCCGTTAGAGAGGTATTGGTGTAATGTACAACGTCTTGCATGCGGCCTCGAATGACCCTAGCAGGGTGGAAGTCCGTAACAGTGACACTAGTGATGCCATCACTCCGCACAAAAGGGGTAGAGACGATGCGCATTCCGCAACCAGAAAACCTGGACTGAGACCGGCAGGTGTTCACGACGTTGCTATCGTCATTCATACGCGGCGGTGGGACCACGCGCGCCGCGGCAGGGCCCCATGCCGACCATGGGACAAAGAAACATGCGTCAGGCGAAGCCGGGTGCGCCTGCGTCCACATGAGCAGCGTTTGTGCATGCACGTGTATCTCTCTGTAGTCATGCCACCGGTTTGCATCATGCCTGCTTGTCGGATTGAGCTCCGCAATGATACGCAGCGATACCACGCGGTCGTGAGGATCCGTGCAGAAGAGCCCTGGCACCGCCGATTCCGAGTCTACCCTTGCTGTGAGCGAGTTGCAGTCGAGGGCGATGCTGCAGACGGGTTCAAGTTCGTGGTCCCAGAGTTGGGAGATGGGCATTTCGAAGCAGTGTGTTCCCTTTAGCTTTGACTTCTTCGTATTGATTGGCGGCATGGCGCGGATGTCATATACGTAAATGCTGTCGCCTGTCCAACCTGGAAAGAGGATGTGGTACTCGTCTAGAAAGGTAAAGACGGGCGTCTGCAGCAATGCCATCTTTGGCTCGCAGTCAGCATAAAAGGAATACAATCTTATTTGGATAACAGAACATACAAAATCTGATATGTGCTCGCCAGACTTCCAGTTCCAGACGGATATGTATAATCCTTGTTCACATGCAACGGCGAAGTTGTCGCCACAGACACGCATACTTCCAATGTGATATCGCCATGTGCTCGTAGCGTTGATGACGTCAACATGCTGCGCAAGTGGATGGCTTTTCCCTGATGAAAGGGAGCAGACCCGGAAGGATTTGAACCTGGGGTGTAGCGGCAGTGAGGGTGAGGAAGGCGGTATGCAAATACTCGTAACACACCACCGACAAATGAGTAAATCCTGCGCCGCATCAATACAGACATCCTGTATATCATGCGGAAGTTGAATTCTCCAAGTCTTTCCCACCACATTGCGCAGTTTGGACGGGGCACGGAGCAAGAGCAGTTCTTTGCAGGGCATTCCAGAGTTCGTGCGAAAGCAAAGAACGTTCCCAGATACGGAGACCGGTTCTCCCAACCAATGAGTGTATCCACCGGAGTACTACCTGTCCACAACAGCGTGCGCCAAGCGGTCTCATGTGCTGCAAGCATTTCCAAGCATTGCCTTTTCCCGAGGGAAAGAGAACGGGGACCGTGCTGCATGCCATTGGCGGCAAGCTCCAGTAAATACCGTAGACTGATGGACCCGGATACGATATAGTACACCCATCTACATGTCTGACCCCAGAGTGTTAGAGAAGGCATAAAATAACAAGCATTATCACGAGACGTACACGCTTGCAAGCCAAGATTGCACTGTAGTCGGTATCCTCTAGAATCTTGAGGATGATTTCCTCGGGAAGGGCGAAAAGATTCAGTGAGACGGCCATTCAGCTTCTCAGGATACCCGTTTCACGTCGACCTTTGTGGGACAACCGTGCTGGGACTGGGGAGCTTTTAAGTCTCCGAGTCGATCGGTCATTCTTACCTAACAAACTTGAACCGGGCCTCTATGATAGGCTCTTGGATTGGTGGAGTTGACTGCAGCACCGCATGTTACATTTGGCGGAGATTTATCGCCGATTCATCGAAAGCTCGATCAGTCGATCCATGAATCGGGGATACCGATGGCATGGTGATCGATATAAGTTATATATGCGTGATTGCACTTGCATAGGTTTTATCTCCGTGAACGTATGCTTAGCACAGGGAGTGCTGTTTCTGCGGGAATAGTAGGGAATCAGAAGCGATTGACAATGTTTCGCATTTTGTTTCGTAGTCCGTTGATCCGATTACTAATGGCCGAGAGAGACAATGTCACTACAGTACTGTACTAGTCTCTTTTCCCTCGGACTCACCGCCTCGCCCCATCCTGGCTCCAAGTTCCGAGTATCTCAACGACTCAATTTATTTATTTTTGGCCCGGGAAAGCGTTATATTTAGTAATGTACTAACTATGACTATATGTGTGCTAATCTAATGGTGGGTGTGAAGTAATATCAGCTCCACAGTACCTAGCGTTCTCTATCATAGCCGGGTCAGTCGGGGCAGCCCGGGTGAGAATAAAATGCTTTCATGTACTCGTGTTGAGGTACGTACTCACTTCGTGATCCTCGGTGCCTGGGAAGTGGGCTTACCCATTAAAATCTCACACAATGTTGTTGCTGGACCTTGTTTTTGGGTAGTTTTTTCGTGTGTTGATTAGTTCAGTGAGGCTTTTTCTCTTCTTCTTGTTACACCCCAACCCTTTGAGGCATCCTGAGGACACCTGATCGATGACTCAGCTGAGGCTGCACTGAAATGTGAAACGAGACCATTATCGTCGGTCACACTGAGTATATTCCGTGATAATAAATTTAGTTGAAAGCCAAGTAATTTCCTTTATGGGTGTTTTCCCGCCCTGAGTGTCGTGCTAGCATTTACTCAGGAGCCACTAAGCATGAGACGGAGCGGGATGATCGAATATATCTCGGCAGCGTTGCCAAGTGTCCCTGTAATAACGGTCCAAGTACCCTGCGGCTGAACTGGAATCTGTCCTGAGGATGACCTCGGCTAAAGTGTCCTGCGGTTGAACGCGCATCCGTCCGGAGGACAGCGTAGAGTCTTTGCTCAATCACTAAGGAACCATCGCCGCCGGCTATCATGCTTAAGCTCCTAGGATCCAATCCTTCCTAGGCCACATTTCACTTCATTTTCTCATTTATATTCACACCATAGTATAATATAACAAAAACATTCTATTGTGAAAATATTGAAGCATTACATTGTAGTACCACTATACAAATATTCTACTGTATACATAGCCCATAAGTATCCGTCATGACATCAAACGTGACAATCCAATGCGGTGGCCGACACAGAGTCCGTCGCAGAGGCAGAGGCAGACGGTGGTGCAAGGGCCATCGCAGAGGCAGAGGCAGGTGGCGCAAAGGCCATCGCAGAGGCAGAGAGGGTGGCTCCAAGGCCATCGCAGAGGCAGAGGCAGACGGTGGCGCAAGGGCCGTCGCAGAGGCAGAGGCAGGTGGCGCAAAGACCATCGCAGAGGCAGAGGCAGGTGGCGCAAAGACCATCGCAGAGGCAGAGGCAGGTGGCGCAAAGGCCGTCGCAGAGGCAGAGGCAGGTGGCGCAAAGGCCGTCGCAGAGGCAGAGGCAGGTGGCGCAAAGGCCGTCGCAGAGGCAGAGGCAGGTGGCGCAAAGGCCGTCGCAGAGGCAGAGAGGGTGGCGCAAAGGCCATCGCAGAGGCAGAGGCAGGTGGCGCAAAGGCCGTCGCAAAGGCAGAGGTGGCGCAGAGGGGGCTTGGGAGTGAGTTGGGACATGGGAGGAAATTGAAAAAAGAGCGAAGTCGAAAAAGTTTGAAGTTCAACATCTTATCACGTGGTCGCGTGAATTTTTACCTCGATTTGGCAAGGCTGCACGGGCCATTACTGGGCCATTGCTGCACCCGATTGCCTTGCTTGCCAAATCGAAGTAAAAATTCACGCGACCACGTGATAAGATGTTGAACTTCAAACTTTTTCGACTTCGCTGTTTTTCATTTCCTCCCATGTCCCAACTCACTCCCAAGCCCCTCTGCGCCACCTTTGCCTTTGCGACGGCCTTTGTGCCACCTGCCTCTGCCTCTGCAACGGCCTCTGTGCCACCCTCTGCCTCTGCCTCTGCCTCTGCGATGGCCTTTGCGCCACCCTCTCTGCCTCTGCGACGGCCTTTGTGCCACCCTCTCTGCCTCTGCGACGGCCTTTGTGCCACCCTCTCTGCCTCTGCGACGGCCTTTGTGCCACCCTCTCTGCCTCTGTGACGGCCTTTGCGCCACCTGCCTCTGCCTCTGGAAAGGCCTTTGCGCTACCCTCTGCCTCTGTAATGGCCTTTGTGCCATCCTCTGCCTCTGCCTCTGCAACGGACTCTGTGTAGGCCACCGCATTGGATTGTCACGTTCGGTGTCATGGTGGATACTTATGGACTATGTATACAGTAGAATACTTGTATAGTGGTACTACTACAATGTAATGCTTCAATATTTTCACAATATAATGTTTTGTTATATTATACTATGGTGTGAATATAAATGAGAAAATGAAGTGAAATGTGGCCTAGGAAGGATTGGATCCTAGGAGCTTAAGCATGATAGCCGGCGGCGATGGTCCCTTAGTGATTGAGCAAAGACTCTACGCTGTCCTCCGGACGGATGCGCGTTCAACCGCAGGACACTTTAGCCAAGTCATCCTCAGGACAGATTCCAGTTCAGCCGCAGGGTACTTGGACCGTTATTACAGGGACACTTGGCAACGCTGCCGAGATATATTCGATCATCCCGCTCCGTCTCATGCTTAGTGGCTCCTGAGTAAATGCTAGCACGACACTCAGGGCAGGAAAACACCCATAAAGGAAATTACTTGGCTTTCAACTAAATTTATTATCACGGAATATACTCAGTGTGACCGACGATAATGGTCTCGTTTCACATTTCAGTGCAGCCTCAGCTGAGTCATCGACCAGGTGTCCTCAGGATGCCTCAAAGGGTTGGGGGTGTAGTTGGTATTTGTCGTTCGCCTCCGAGTTGTTGCGTGGCATCGGCTGTTTGCACTTCTAGCGCGCTCTTTTGTTTTGTCCTGTTTGGCACTCATATACATGTGGCCTCTTCTGTTCGGCCGCTTGCCTTTCTCGTCGCGGCTCTCACCTGTGCCACCTGTGCACTTCTAGCACCTTCGGCTTTTATATTAGTCGTTCCTTTATTACTGTATGATGTGTGTCTCAAGTACTGTACCACGTAGCCTCCGCGCTTTGCAGTGGACTGAGCTGAACAGGCAGATCATTTCTCTCGCCGTGATGGTTACCAACTCTACGACATAGAATCTTCCACCTGTTAATTTTTCCTTCACCGCATTTTTCTCCCTTAGCCGTCTTGCCCTCATGTGACTTGGAAGGCCAGGCAACTGGTCTGTTTCCTTACAGTACGGGGGCGGAGGAGAGCTGGGCACACTAGACTTGCGTTATAGAATGGTCTTATTTGCTGCAAAGGATTACTTAGACCTGCCTTGTGGTTTGATTGAGGGCCTTTGTGAGTGCTGGTGTGGTGGCGATGAGCATAGGTCAATGTAATGTAGTAATCCGAGGCTGCCGGGCTGCCCGACCAACCACAGCCCTTCCATATGAATCGCACGTGATCGAGTGATCGCGTTGATCAATCACGATCATCAGGATGATCTTCATCATCAACTATGACTATGGATCATGCCCGGATAGCAGGTGTGAAGGTCATATTTTCAAGTCACCTCAGTCTCAATGGACTTGAGGAACTTTTTGAAAACTGCGTCGTTGGGGGACGTCCTAGCAAGGTATAATAGGAGAGCTAATGAACCTCTCAACACCAGAACAGTAACAGTTTCATTGTGTCTGTTAAATCACACCAATGGCTTCACCGTCACTTCCCACTCTCCCTCGGCCGAGCCCGGCGTTTTCTGCATTGTTGCGTAAATGGTCTCATTTTAGACTGTCGTCGCGCGATGCTCTCCTAATGCCCCCATTCCACTCCAACCCAAGTCCCAAGTTTCGTTTACCCCGTGTTCCCGCTCCTCCCTGGCTATGGAAGTTAATGGTCAACATGCCCTTTCGGAACCGTTATCTAACTTCGCTTGTACCACTTGCCGCGTCGAGGCGCGTCCACCTGTACACTGCCAGTGGAAACGGCCCCATTCCCAATTTTCCCTTTTTCATTGTGCTCTTGTTCTTCTCTCCCGGTACGGTCTTCTGCTATAGGTTTGACTCAAGCACATCCCCTCCAAATAGGTGCATAATTTCTTTAGTGAACAAGCTCACGCGGCACCTACCTGCCATAGCAAACGCGACGGCCGCTAGACGTTCAGGCCGTTCAGGAGCGGTCTGTACACAAGCAGCCGTGCTGCCACCTTTCGTTTTTAATGATGACTAAACTTTTTACTGACCCTCTCAAATAGACGCAATATTGCGGGCGGAGCCAGGGCCGTGTAACATTCGAATGCTTCCGAAACGCAGAAACGGTTTTGAGAGGAGAAATGGTTGGTAGAAAACTGAGCGAGAAGGAGGGCATTTTAAGGGAGTCCAGTGGTTTTGACCAGAGGGCACCGGTTGGAGACCGGGAGCCAACGTAACGAGCCTGACACGTGAGTCGCGTTGAGTCGCGTGATCAGACGGGATTATTACGTAATAAATCAAGGAATGGTCTTATTATTCCTCTTATCATTCCCCTCACAATGGCCAAACGACGGCCTCGCAAGTATCGACTCTCGGACGTTGAAGGAGTCATAAATACTTTTACAACAAAGTGGCGGATCACACTAATATCGAGGTAATTATTGACGTTGTGCTCCGAGTTGCTGTCGTGTTTGTTGAGTTCTATGAGTTCTATCGGTCGTGAAACAGGAGACCTTGTAATCCTGACCTCACCTAGGACAATATCCGTCAGGCCCTCACTAAGGCGGTTGGTTCTGAACACGAGTTGCTTGAGTGAAAGAACGCCGATAAGAACGCCGATAAGACATCGTAGTCTCCAGAATTACCCGACTAACGACGCTTCGTTTCGCAGTCCACTCGGTGAGACCCGAACGCTGCTCGGCTACTAAGCACCAAACACTCCGACTGGTTCCACCAACGAAAGGCGTACTGGACTACCATTTGCACCGGCTTCAACTCGCACTGTTCATTTGGAGCGGTTTACTCTTGACAAGACTCACGGTTGTCATGTCACTCTAGAGACCCTGAAACTCGGAGTACTGCCCTCTCCGGCCTCCCGAGACCATTTCTCTGCTGATTGTTTATGAAGATAAATGCGAAAACACTGTAGCGATTTAACACACAGCTAGCTTACAATTTTTATTGGCCGCCTGTCGCCGGCCTATCTGTCATACGTAATTCCTATTGTCCACGGAAGCGCCAGCGGAACTTTTGTTACAGTGATGGATGATGTGTACAGCCTTCCGATTCTCATCCGGTGAGGACCTTGGGACTCATCCATCCAGGCTCGTGTTATGGTTTGACGCGTCTTGGTCCATGGTTCGCACTCAGGGAAGGAACACCTCGACCAACCGCCTAGGAGACAAACCACTCACTTTTCTGATAAGGAGGCGGTGCGTTCCTCGATTTTTTTGTAGAAGAATAACATTCACAGAGTGACTAATGGCGCCTGCAGAGTGTACGGGAGGTGTCATGTGCCAGCTAGTGCCATGGTAACGACAGACACCGAGCGCACTGGCACTTGGTCTTATTCATTGTTTAACGGATATACGTGTGCACAAGTTATTGCAAAGTTTATCAATGTTGCTTCTCTGTTTGTTCCAGAACCCGGACTATCATTCTCTGATTAGGCGCCTACATGGCCTGACTATTGTATGGTGAATGATCTGCCTGGCATTCCCCATTGTCCCAATTGTCTTCATATCCATCTTGACATGTGAATCGCACGTGATCTTCATCCATTCAGGCCTTCAAGTCCGTACACGTTCTCAGCTCAGACTTACGAGGTATAAAAGGAGAGAGTAGATAAGTCTTTCAGCATCAGAACAGTTCTATCGCATCTGTCAAACCACACCACACACAATCACACCAATGGATTTCTTCGCTGAACTCTTCACCATCACCTCCACCACCCCCGAGGCCGAGCCCGGCCCATCCGTTCCCGTCGATGCAGAAGGAGGAGGCGGCTGCATTGTTGCGTAGATGGTCTCGCTTTTGACCGTCGTCGCGTGATGCTCTCCTAACGCCAATCTGATGACTTTCGGTAAGCGCTCTGGTAAACGTCCCACGTTTACCATTTTTAATCTTTGTGTGTAGCCCATATATCTCTCGCCCCATCGTCCCTATCCAAACTTTTGTTCACTTCGTGTTCCCCGCTCTGCCCTGGTTGTGGAGATTAATGGTCAACACGCCTTTTTTTGTATCGATATCTGACGTCGCTTGTACCACTGCCTGTAATTCTTTTCCAACCCTTTTTTCCTTTTCGATAGGATGTAGAGTCAAGCAGTGTGAAGATGTAGTTATTTCGTAATAACATGGTTTACTTGTCAGTTTGCGCGCGCACATCGGAGGAGTGACTTGGAAGGTTCCTAATGGTGACGGCACCGACATTGCTACCTCAGCACGAGTTCATAAGAATTTGCCATCGGGAACATCAGAATCTAGATGCGACACAGCGGTTTGCCTAGGGTAAATGCAGCAAGTTTTCCCATGCATATGCGGGTGGGCGTGGGCGCAGGCAAGAGAAAGGCTACTAGTATATGGGTCTCTGGCCAGACTTTCACCGCGGGCAGCCACAGAAGTTTTTCGTTTCCGACATCCTCTTTCTTAGCTACGGTACTGGCCAACGTTCCATTTCTTAAAACACAGCCTAGAAAGGAACACCCATCCATGGTCGGTACTGGAGCCGTCGAACCAGTGTAAGTTGTTGTATGTCATGGGCCGAACAAAAGGAACAGCCCTGGCCAACCGTAGAGAACGACGGCAACGATACATCACAGTTCATGCCTTAGGGATTCACGTGCATCATGACAAGTAAAACCTTCGAGGTCTGGCATCGGGATAGAATGCATAGTGTAGGTGCAATCAAAACGAGCCAACGACAGCTCACTAGATACTTTCTTGGGCTTCAGGAAGGAACACAGACTGCTCAGACTATAGCTACCAGACCGTCTTTGGACTTTGTTTAGAACAGCACTTACTTGCGATTAAAGAGTTGGAGGTAGTAGGGCACAGATTGACGAGATAGCGGGAAAGGCTTCAACAGAGTGTACGGTACTAATAGAATTATGAGAACTTGAACCAAGTAAAAAGAATAAAACATGGTGCTTTCCGATGTCTGAAAACATGGTCAAAGCAAGAAACAGTGTTAGGGTGGGATGATTGAGATCGGCGGGTGGTATCAGTAAGCTTGTTGCTCCGAGCTCACATTACAATACCATCAAGTAAAGACAGAACCAAAAAGAAAAGGGAAGGGAAGAGGAGTGACGACGGCTAGCACGAGAGAACTCAAGGAAGCTCTCGCATAATTAGCTGAGCTGAGATTTTCCCATGGCTCTTTCGTTCCGTCTGCTTTCATGATACCATACAACCATTCACACCTCTTCTCCTCTGCTTTCCTCATATAGTTTATTCCATCTTTATAATGTCACCTTTTCGGGAGAGTGAAAAGAAAACTAATCCAAGTCCCAGCTCAATTTGATACCGGCTCGCTTCTCCGGCCTGGTTCGCAGAGTGACTTATCCGATCATGCACGCGTGGGATAACGAGTAGAACAATTTATGATAGAATGACTACATCTAGACGCTGCTCGGCTGCAATAGACTACTTCCTATAGAACATGGAAAGGGAAAAAGAATTACAGGCAGTGGTACAAGCGAAGTCAGATATCGATACAAAATAAAGGGGTGTTGACCATTAATCTCCACAACCAGGGCAGAGCGGAGAACACGAAGTGAAAAAAAAGTTGGATAGGGATGGGGTAATATAGGGTGAGAGATGTATGGGCTGCACACAAAGGTTAAAAAGGAAAACATGGGACGTTCAGACCACAGCGCTTACCGAAAATCATCAGATTGGCGTTAGGAGAGCATCGCGCGACGACGGTCAAAAGCGACACCATCTACGCAACAACGCAGCCGCCTCCTCCTTCTGCATCGACGGGAACGGATGGGCCGGGCTCGGCCTCGGGGGTGGAGGTGATGGTGAAGAGTTCAGCGAAGAAATCCATTGGTGTGATTGTGTGTGTGGTTTGACAGATGCAATAGAACTGTTCTGATGCTGAAAGGCTCATCTACTCTCTCCTTTTATACCTCATAACTCTGAGTTGAGAACATGTACGAACTTGAAGACCTGAATGGATGAAGATCACGTGCGATTCACATGTCAAGATAAATGTGACGACAATTGGGACAATGGGGAATGCCAGGCAGATCATTCACCATACAATAGCCCGGCCAGGTAGGCGCCTACTCGGAGAATAATAGTCCGAGTTCTGGAATCAACAGAGGAGCAAGTTTGCAATAACTTGTGCACACGTATATTTGTTGAACAATGAATGAGGCCAAGTGCGGTCGGTGTATGTCGTAACCAGCCAACACATGATACTTCAGTATACTTTACATGCGCCCTTAGTCAATCTTTGAACGTTATTCTTCTACAAAAAATTTGAGGGACGCACCGGATCTATCCTCATCAGGAAAGTGAGTGGTTTGTCTCCCAAGCGGCTGATCGAGGTGCCCCTCCCTGAGTGCGAACCATCGACCAAGACGCGTCAAACCATAACGCGGGCCAGGATGAGTCCCAGGATTCTTACCACCGGATGAGAATCAGGAGGCCGGATACATCCTCCTTACAGCAACATCTGTTCCGCCCGGCCAGCGCTTCCGCAGACAATAGGAATCACGTATGACAGAGAGGCAGGCCTGTAAACTTTGTAGATGTGAATAAAGCCCAGCTAAATCGCTAATGGCGCATTTATCTTCATGAACAATCAGCAGAGAATTCGTCTCTCGGGAGGCCGGAGAGGGCAGTACTCCGATTTTCAGGGTCTCTAGGGTAGCATGACAACCATAAGTCTTGACAAGATGGCCAGGTGTGCTCCGCATCATCCGCTCCAAATCTACAGTAAGTTATTGAGTAAACATTGCGAGTTGTCGTCCAGTCCGAATTTAGTTGTTAAAATTAAGTCGGAGTGGTTCGGTGCGTAGTCGAGCAGCGTTCGGGTCTCAACTGTGAAGCCAGTCAAGTGTCATTGGTTGTTTATTTCTGGAGACTACGATGTCGGCAACTTTGGCTTATCGGCGTCCTTTCACTGTAAGAAATTTCCCGTGTTCAGAACCCAACCGTCTTAGTTAGTGAGGGCCTTTGGGGTTATCCTAGGCGAGGTCAAGGTTACAGCGTCTCCTGTCCTGTTTCACCGACCAATAAAACTTAACGCAACAACGACTCAGAGTACAACGTCAATAATCACCTCGATGGTAGTGTGCTCCCCCAGTTTCGGAGTACTGTATCTATGACCCCTCCAACGTCCGAGGGTCAATACTTGCGAGGCCGCGCACGGCGAAATTGCGTCATTTGGCCATTGTGAGGAGAATAATAAGACCCGTAGTATTCCCATGATTGATATTCCCACGTATCCTGACGCGAGTCACGTGTCAGGGGACCTTCCTTTCTCCTACGCATGCCCAGACTGTATCCCACAATAAGGTTTTAGGATAACTTTGCCTAGCGGCTGTAGGAAACCGAGGACAGAGTTGGAATTCGTTGAGGTGAGCGCACATAACAGAGTGCGGAACTACAGAGTCCACTGGCAGGCTGACGCCTGCGATATCACTAGATCACTAGCAAACCGAGCCACCGAGCCAATCAGAGCCACCACATGCGCCCAGCCCTCTGTGACTGGTCGTTCGCCCATACTCTTTCCTTCCTCTTTTGTCTTCCCGGACTCACTCGCGCAACCTAACTACGCTACATGGGTCTTCTCTCTCTGACAGTCTGACTCCCTAAGTACTGTTATTTTAATGATTGTTGTTTTGGGACCGCGACATACGCTGGCAAGCCTGAAGTTATTCTGCCTCGCCATATAGGGAGTACGACGAACCTTGATGTCCGTGGCCCGCGGCTTGTGCGCCCAGAATAGCTAGCGCAGTGCCAAACGCGGCCGGTTTTACGTCTCGTTCGCTTCCTGGTTGCCATGTCACTGCGTATACCTTATAATGCCCCACATCATAGTGCATATCTCTTGCTCGTGCCATCATTATCTCTGCTAAGATATCATGTCCCTTGAAAGCCGCTTCCACATATCCGTCCCGGATGATGCTCTTGCCCTCCTTCAGCGCAAACTTGCTGACGTGCGCTTCCCAGACGAACTAAGCGATGCCGGCTGGGACTACGGCGTACCCCTCTCCGATGTGAAACGTCTGGTCAACAAGTGGAAGGACGGCTACGACTGGCGTGCACATGAACGCGAGCTCAATCAACTTCCGATGTTCACCCGGGACATCGAAGTGGAAGGGTTTGGGGTCCTGAATATTCATTATGTACACCGGAGGAGTGAATTAGAAAGTGCGATCCCACTGCTCTTTGTCCATGGATGTACGTGGAATAATCACCTTGTCTCCGAGTCTTCAACTTTGTGTGTGTGGGACTGACACGTATCGTCAATAGGGCCTGGCAGCTTCATCGAGGTAACAAAAATGTTGCCGCTCTTGACTGCAACTGAGGCAGGCCATCCATCTTTTCATGTTGTGGCACCTAGTCTTCCTGGGTATGCCTGGTCACAGGCACCCTCAAAGCGTGGCTTTCGATCGACGCACTATGCTGAGGTGCGCGCAATACCTGACAAACCCGGTACCTTCCCGTACTTATAAATTGAAAGCTCTTGAACAAGCTAATGCTATCTCTCGGATATTCTGAGTATGTAACTCAGGGTGGTGACTGGGGCCGTCTTGTGCGTTTTCCCGCTCTTCTTCCTTTACTGATGCGACCGAATATCTCAACTACCTTCCTAGTTAACGCGGATCTTGGCAATCCGGTACGGTCCAAAGCACGTCAAGGCTTCGCATACCAACTTTCCTCGGTAAGGCAGTTTCGTCTCCCCACGACCTCATAATCTCCTGTCATTTTTCCCATGACTAATCACCCAGTGACAGTGCCTACCCGATCTTATTCTGGAAAAATCCAATACGATATGTCAAACACCTCATCACGCCATATACACCGCGCGAATGGGAAGGTTTAGCACTCTACAACGCATTTCAGACACAAGGCCATGGATACAACGCGGTGCAATCGACTCGTCCACAGACTCTGGGATATAGTCTCGCGGACTCGCCCGTTGGATGCTGGGTTGGATATATGAGAAACTCGTTCAGTGGACAGACTCCTACCGTGGACAGACGAAGAAGGTATGTTTCCATACCTAACACTGAGCGTCGCCTAATCTAGTCATTTCGTTCTTTACGCTAATTAGTATTGACCTGGATATCGATCTACTGGTTTTCACGTGCGGGACCAGCTGCATCCGTGAGGATTTACTACGAGGTAACAAGATCAAGCGACTTCGTAACCGTACCAGTTGGCATATCTTTCTTCCAAAGGAATTGGGCCAATCCCCTCGAGCGTTGGTCTTTCTCTTTCGTGCTTTATTTGTTGATTAAATATTCAATTTGAAATGTTGTGTAGGTTTCTTCGCGCAGAATCAAATGTCGTGTTCGAGTCGGAACATGATGTTGGCGGGCACTTTGCAGCTTATGAACAGCCGGAAGCCCTCGTAGATGATTTGAGGAGGATGTTCGGGAAAGGAGGCCCTGCCGCTGGTGTGGTTCCGAGGCACGATGGATTCTAGACTCCCCGTCTACGGCTGAACAACTCAAGGAACAACTAGTTTGCGGTATTCGATTTCACCGTATGATATGGCGATACCCTCATTCATCACTGCCACCACCACCAATACGAGTCAACTTGGGGTGGGTCGTGACTCAGCGACGTCAGAGGTGATGGCGAAGAGTGAAGCGAAGAAATCCATTGGTGGCGAGGATATGTAGGTGGATGGATATATTGTCTGGTGGGTTGCGTCTCGTACTGTGACTTGTGTCATGGAATGAAGTACGGACAACTACTGTAACGTATGAGGGGTCACTATGAAGTTAGGTCATCATTAAAGCCGCCAAGCGCCTTGATACATGTATGTGCACTCCTTCCAATGATCCAACCCTCCGTAGGTGTTGCAAGATTTTGTGATGGTTAAGGTGACTTTGACCGTACCGTGACGAGCAAGAGACCCTTCGAGTTATTCCGGTCGTGCACGCGTGAACTGACGAGTAAACCATGTTATAATATAATGACTAGTACAGATACACTCTGCTCGGCTGTAATAGTATACTTCTTATCGAAAATAAAAATGGGTTGGAGAAGAATTACAGGCAGGGTGGTACAGGCGAAGTCAGATAACGATACAAAAAGGGCGTGTTGACCATTAACCTCCACGAATCAAGGCAGAGGGTGGAAACACGAAGTGAACGAAATTTGGGTCGAAATGGGGTGGTGTGACGCAAAGGATATGATGGGCTGCGCACAAAGAATTAACGAGAGGAACTTGAAGCACGAGACGTTTGAAGGACAGCGCTTACCGAAAGTAATAGGATTGGCGATGCACGATGGTGGTCAAAAGTGAGACCATCTACGCAACAATGCAGCCACCTCCGCCATCTGCATCAACGGGAACGGATGGGCCGGACTCGACCTCAGGGTGGAGGGGGCGATGGTGAAGAGCTCAGCGAAGGAATCCATTGTGTGATTGTGTTGTGTTTGGTTTGACAGATGCGATAGAACTGTTCTGATGCTGAAAGGCTCGTCTACTCTCTCCTTTTATACCTCGTAAGTCTGAGCTGAGAACGAGTAACTTACGAACTTGAAGCTTGAAGGCCTGAGTAGATGAAGATCACGTGCAATTCACATGTAAATGCGAAGACAATTAGGACAATGGGGGACACCGGGTAGATCATTCACTATACAATAACCAGGCCCTGTGCGTAATCGAAGAATAAAAGTCCGAGATATGAAACCAACGAGGAGCGATATCGATTAACTTGTACACATGTCTATTTGTTGAACAATGAATGAGACAAAGTGCGGTCGGCGTCTAATAATAAAAAATGAGGAACGCACCAGATCTATCCGTATACAGTCTCCTTACATACCAGAAAAAGTAAGTAGTTTGTCTCCGAGGCGGCTGGTTGAGGTGTCCCTTCCTGGGTGAGAACTATGGACTAAGATGCGTCAGACCATAACGCGAGCCAGGATGAGGAGCCCCAGGGTCCTCACCGGATGAGAATCAGGAGGCCGGATACATCCTCCTTTCAGCAACACCTGTTCCGCCCGGCTAGCGATTCCGCGGACAATAAGAATCACATATGACAGAGAGGCCGGCCTATAAACTTTGTAACTAGGAATAAAGCCAAGTTAAATCGTTAATGGCGCATTGAACAATTAGCAGAGAAATCGTCTTGGGAGGCCGGAGAGGGCAGTACTCCGATTTTCAGGGTCTCTAGGGTAGCATGACAACCACAAGTCTTGACAAGATGGCCAGGTGTGCTTCGCATTATCCGTTGCAAATCTATGTTGTTGAGTAAATAATGCGAGTTTGATGTCCAGTCCGAATTTAGTTGTTAAAATCAAGTTGAAGTGGTTCGGCGTGTAGCCGAGCAGCGTTCGGGTCTCATCTGTAAAGCCAGCCAAGCATCATTGATTGTTTATTTCTGGAGACCATGATGTTGGCAACATTGGCTTATCGGTATCCTTTCAATTTAAGAAATTCCCCGTGTTCAGAACCCAACCGTCTTAGTTAGTGAGGGCCGGAGGGGTATCCTACTAGGCGAGGTCAAGGTTACAGCGTCTCCTGCGACGGATAAAACTCAACACAACAACAACTCGGAGCACAACGTCAATGATCACCTCAATGTTAGTGCTCCCCCAGTTTAGGAGCACTGTATTTATGACCCTCCAACGTCCGAGAGTCGATACTTGCGAGGCCACGCACGGCGAGATTGCGTCATTTGGCCATTGTGAGGAGAATAATAAGACATGTAGTATTCCCATGATTTGTTACGTATCCTCACGCGAGTCACGTGTCAGGGACCCTCCTTTGCCTTTGATAAGTAAGCTAGTGACTGTAGGAGACTGAGGACAGAGTTGGAATTCGTGGAGGTGAGCGTGCATAACAGAGTGCGGAACTACAGAGTTCACTGGCACAGGCTGATGCTGCGATAAGATAAGATATCACTAGCAAACCGAGCCGCCCAGCCAATCGGAGCCGATCAGATGCGCCCAACCCTCTGGTCGTTCGCCCATACTCTTTCTTTCCTCTTGGTTCTTTTATCTCTGTCCTCCCAGACTCACTCGCGCAATCCAACCGCGCTACATGGGTCTTCTCCGACTCCCTACTGTTATTTTAATGATGATTGTATTGGGACCGCGCCATACGCTGGCAAGCCTGAAGTTGTTCCGCCTCGCCATACAGTATAGGGAGTACGAGAATTTTTACGTCCGCGGCCCGCGGCCTGTGCACCAGAATAGCTATCGCAGTGCCAAATGCAGCCGGTTTTACGTCTCGTTCGCTTCCTGGTTGCCATGCACAGCGTATAACTTATAATGCCCCACATCATAGTGCATATATCTTGCTCGTACCATCACTATCTCTGCTAAGATATCATGTCCTTGAAAGCTGCTTCCAAATATCCGTCCCGGATGATGCTCTTGCCCTCCTTCAGCGCAAACTTGCTGACGTGCGCTTCCCAGACGAATTAAGCGATGCCGGCTGGGACTACGGTGCACCCCTCTCCGATGTGAAGCGTCTGGTCAACAAGTGGAAGGACGGCTACGACTGGCATGCACATGAACGCAAGCTCAATCAACTTCCAATGTTCACCCGGGACATCGAAGTGGAAGGGTTTGGGGTCCTGAATATTCATTATATACACCAGAGGGGTGAATTGGAAAGTGCGATCCCACTGCTCTTTGTCCATGGATGTACGTGGAATAATCATCTTATCTCCGAGTCTTTAACTTGACTGACACATTGTCAATAGGGCCCGACAGCTTAGGTGACACAAAATGTTGCCGCTCTTGTCTGCAACTAAGGGAGGTCATCCATCTTTTCATGTCGTGGCACCTAGTCTTCCCGGGTACGCCTGGTCACAGGCACCCTCAAAGCGTGATTTTCGATCGACTCACTATGCAGAGTGCACACAGTACTGACAAACCCGGTACCTTCCCGTACTTATAAATTGAAAGCTCTTGAACAAGCTAATATTATCTCAGATATTCTGAGTATGTAACGCAGGTGGTGACTGGGGCGTCTTGTGCGTTTTCCCGCTTCTCCTTCCTTTGTTGATGCGACCAAATAGCTCAACTACCTTCCTAGTTAACGCGGATCTTCGCATTCGGTACGGTCCAAAGCATGTCACTCCTGTCATTTTGACCCATCACTAATCACCCAGTGACAGTGCCTTCCCGATCTTATTCTGGAAAAATCCAATACGATATGTCAAACACCTCATCACGCCATATACACCGCGCGAACGGAAGGTTTTAGCGCTCTACAACGCATTTCGGACACAAGGCCATGGATACAACGCGGTGCAATCGACTCGTACACAGACTCTGGGATATAGTCTCGTGGACTGGCCTGTTGGTATGCCAGCTTGAATAGATGAGAAACTCGTTCAGTGGACGGATTCCTACCCGTGGACAGACGAAGAAGGTAACTTTTCATACCTAACCTTGAGCGTCGTGTTCGGGAAAGAAGGCCCTGCCGCTGGCGTGGTCCCGAGGCACGACGGATTCTAGACTCCCCGTCTATGCTGAACAACAAGTTTCGGTATTCGGTTTCACCGTAGGATACGGCGATATCCTCATCCATCACTGCCACCACCAATAATACGAGGTGGGTCGTGACTCAGCGATGTTAGAGGTGATGGCGTAAAGTGAAGCGAAGAAATCCATTGGTGGCATGGGTATGTAGGTGGATGGATATATTCTCTGGTAGGTTGCGCCTCATACTGTGACTCGTGTCATGGAATGAAGTATGGACAACTATTGTAACGTATGAGGAGTCACTATAAAGTTAGGTCATCCCTAAGCGCCAAGCGCCTTGATACACGTATATGCATTCCTCCCAATGATCCACAAGGATGGCGAAAATCTTGTATTGCGAGGCAAGGATTCACTCAACTTACCCTTGCATAACCTACCACCCGTATGTGTTGCAATGTTTTGTCATTTTTGTGATGATCAAGGTGACTTTGACCTTGCGAACAAGAGACCTTTCTATTTACTCCGGCCGTGCACGCGTGAACTGACGAGTAAACCATGTTATAATATAATGACTAGTACAGATACACTCTGCTCGGCTGTAATAGTATACTTCCTATCGAAACAGAAATGGGTTGGAGAAGAATTACAGGCAGGTGGTACAGGCGAAGTCAGATAACGATACAAAAAAGGGCGTGTTGACCATTAACCTCCACGAATCAAAGCAGAGGGTGGAAACACGAAGTGAACGAAATTTGGGTCGAAATGGGGTGGTGTGACGCAAGGGATATAATGGGCTGCGCACAAAGAATTAACGAGAGGAACTAGAAGCACGAGATGTTTGGGGACAAGCGCTTACCGAAAGTAATGAGATTGGCGTTGCACGATGGTGGTCAAAGTGAGACCATCTACGCAACAATGCAGCCACTCCGCCATCTGCATCAACGGGAACGGATGGGCCGGACTCGACTCAGGGGTGGAGGGGGCGATGGTGAAGAGGTCAGCGAAGGAATCCATTGGTGTGATTGTGTTGTGTGTGGTTTGACAGATGCGATAGAACTGTTCTGATACTGAAAGGCTCGTCTGTTCTCTCTTTTATACCTCGTAAGTCTGAACGCAGAACGAGTACGAACATGAAGGCCTGAGAGGATGAAGATCACGTGCAGTTCAACTTGTAAATGCGAAGACAATTAGGACAAAGGGGGGAGCCAGGCAGATCATTCACTATACAATAACCAGGCCCGGTAGGTGCGTGATCGAAGAATAACAGTCGAGATATGAAACCAGCGAGGAGCGATATTGATTAACTTGTGCACATGTCTATTTGTTGAACAATGAATGAGACAAAGTGCGGTCGGCGTCTGTCGTAACCATGGCACTAGCAGCACATGACAACTTCCCGTACTGTACGCTTGCGTGCGCCGTTAGTCAATCTTTGAATAAAAAAGAGGAACACACCGGATTTATCCGTATACAGTCTCCTTACATACCAGAAAAGTGACTAGTTGGTCTCCCAGGCGGCTGGTTGAGCCCTCCCTTCCCTGGGTGCGAACCATGGACCAAGACGCGTCAAACCATAACGCGAGCCAGGATGGGGAGCACCAGGGTCCTCACCGGATGAGAATCGAGAGGCCGGATACATACTCCTTACAGTAATACATGTTCCGCTTGGCTAGCGCTTCCACGAACAATAGGAATTACGTATGGAGAGGTCGGCCTATAAACCTTGTAGCTGGGAATAAAACCCAGCTAAATCGGTAATGGCAAGTTTATCTTCATGACTGGAACAATCAGCAGAGATATGGTCTCAGGAGGCAGTACCGATTTTCAGGGTCCCTAGGGTGCATGACAACAATAAGCCTTGACAAGAGACAGTTGGCCGAAATCCCCCCATTTTGTGCACTTGAAGGCGGGTCAGAGAGGTCGACAAAGATTGCCAGGTGTGTTTTCGTGTCATCCGCTCCAAATCTACGTTTTTGAGTAAACCGTTCCAAATGGACAGTGCGAGTTGAAGCCGGTGCAAATGGCCGGCCAGTCCGCCTTTCGTTGATAAAACCAAAGTCAGAGTGCTTCGGTGCCTAGTAGCCGAGTAGCGTTCGGGTCGCTCTCCAGTCCGGCCTCGACTGCAAAGCAAAGCGTCGTTGGCCGGTTATCTCTGGAGACTAACTTACGATGCCGAACTTTTTGCTTTTCTACAATTTTCCGCTTCGAGCAACTCTCGGTTTTCAGAACCTAACCATCTCAGTGATGGCCGGAGGGGTAATCCTAGGCGAGGCCATGTTCCTTCTCCGGCGCTGGTGCACGATGTCGCTGATTGCCTAAACACCAGTGTCCTCCCCCAAATTTGAGAGTATCGATAACCACTTGAATGCCCCTTACGTGAAATCCACTTGCGCGCGGCCGTATACGGAGGGATTGCATCAGTTGGGTAACTGGGAGGCTGGGAGGAGAACAAAGAAGCGATGAGTTTGGGTATTACGTAATGGTTGCTTGTCATGTCATCACGTGGAGGACTTCCTTGGACTTCCTTTCTTGGCAAAACCAACGCCGACGGCTCAATTCTCGTTATAATCAAGTCTGCAAATTTGTACAACATGTTTTTATGGTGAAGTACGGCTCAGTGACTATAGGTGACTAAGGATTTTGAATATGTTGAATGTGGGCACACAGAGCAGCGCGGATCTGCAGATTTGCGGTAATTCAACTCGATTTCTAATATCAGCATTTGCGCCGCTGGCCGAAAGAGCGAGCTTGCCGAAGGCTGTTGTCATCCTCATCTGAGTCATCAAGTTCTCAGGCTAGAAGGACT
>JAGKRU010000184.1:0-41752 GCA_022884055.1 Russula griseocarnosa | reverse complement strand
TTGAATTTGGCCAGGTTCGAGGCACAAGGTTGTGTTGAAGAGCAAGCGCATTTTTTATGTCCTTGGTAAAAATTGATGCTGTTTTTAAAAAAAGAAAATTGCCAAACCGGGTGTTGTTATCTACTTTCGCTTTTTTTATGTTGGCGGTTTGGCAGATCGTCGAGAAAGGATCCTTTGCAACCTCATTGGGTCCCTCCTGAGAATGTTCGCTCGTCGAGGATTAGGAGCCCACGCTTCGTAAATCACACTCCGATTCCGCATCTTCGAAAGGTGCGCCTTCTAGGGGCCAATCTGTATTTGGCCATCCAGGTAACGCTCATTTTTTTTACTACCTAGCGAGGCCCGGCCAGGGACGCAATTGTTCTTTGTTTATTTTAAAGCAATTCGTTTTTTCCAACACACAGGAGTTTGTATCCCTTAACTTGTCAGGTCGCGAGACGCAAGGAAAGGGCGATACAAGGAACGCAAGCTCGCTGCAGACAAGAGCAAGGTATCGCGTCGGACGAGCGTAAGTCGAGAGGAGGATCCAACTTGGAGTCTAAGGTCTTTGCCTAAAATGCATGCGGTGGTTAGTATGGCCCAACCACCGCGCCGATGTGGATTGGAATATGTACTGTACCTCGCTAGAAAACTGACGCTCCGCGTTCATGTTCTGCTCCCGTGCCTACCGTAAGTCACCTTATTAACTCGACAAACCCGCACTCGCATACATACAGTACTGCCACGGATTTTTTTCCCCAAACAACGTCGTATAAATGAGTGATCGTGCAACCGGCGGTACCCGGTATTAGAGTGATAAGCTACAACATAAAGTCTCCCGGAGGGTCCCGAGTGAGTCCCAAGAGACGACACGTTCTTCGGACCTTTCCAACACCGTATTACCGTATCACATGACGTCACTCGATTCTGCCGCAACAAGAAAAAAAAAACGAGAAACTTTTTCTTACGACGAGCCGTCAGCTCACCGACCGACCGATCTACGGGTGATGCAATGTGAAAGAGTCGTGATGATCGCAAACTCATGATACGCAGTGCAAAAAGTGTCATGATGATCGCAGACTAATCATGATGCATGATGTGGAACGAAACCTCTGGTCTCTCGATCTCACTTGCGTGTGTCCAGAGTCTATCGATTGATTTTTGTTGCTAATAAAGGAAGGCAAAAGCAGACGGATCACAGACAAAGGAAATATACGCTTTCGATCGCATCAAGTAAGTCGGTCGTTGCTTAATTATCGGCGTCAATGTTGTATCATGACGTGCCTTGACTCAGCCACCGATATTCTTGTCTTGTTCTCCAGTTGGCACTTGTTCTTCTTTTGCTTGATCCTGTTGCCCTAGGGTCCATATAATAATGAGCAATCCAAGAAAGCTGTCCTCCTCACAGGTCCTCCCAGGACGCATCTAATCTACTGTACCATGTCCATCAAGTTGGAAATCCATCCCTCCTCTTCATCATTAGATCTTCTTGGTCCCCCCGATACTTCGTAAGTGTCTTCCCTCACACACCGTGTATATGGGTGCCGCCTCAACGTCCGTATGCGAGTGCAGGTCTGCTTATTCCCTTTCCGGTCACATATCCCTCTCGTTGGCTTGTTGTTCTTCCTACTCTCTCTTCGAACGACAACGCGCCGTCCGCATCCTTCTCCGCTCGCTCGTCATCACGTTTGAGGACAAGCTGAACTCATCACACAAGAAGCAACCTATTCTGCTATCCGTCTCTGCACCATATCCAAGGAGCTAGTCTCGAAAACGACCATAGAACTCAGCAATGACGGCCACGAGGACGGAGAAGGGCCCTCCGTCTGGCACATCATGTTCGATCTCCCCATCCCGGGCTGGCTCCCCGCGAGCGATCTCTATGGAGACTGTCGGCAGGGTATTTCGGGCACACAGTACAATCTCTACGCCAGCGCGCGGTTCTCGAGTGTAGACTCGCTCGGCCCTTCTTGGGTCTCTGCCCTCTGCCCCCCGTTCTTCCCCAGGAACAACGTCCTGCACGCGGAGCACCGCAAGATAATGCTCAACCGCTTTTCGTTCCCGGCGCACAAGCCAGCTTATTATTCCGTTTCTCTGACTGCCGGAGGATTGAGTCCAAAGACAATCCGCACCCGGTCCCGCGGACATCATCTCCAAAGTCGAGCTATTGGCCTCCGTCCCAGATGGCATTAGTCTGGACCAGGAAAAGTTTCCTTTCTCCCTGAGTATACGCACATCTTCTTTGTCGGAGAGCGAAGCTGCCAAGCTCCATATCGCACAATTCTCCCTGGAATTGCACCAAAACGATCAATATTCGTGAGTCTTTCTCGATGCAACGTTTGGATACAATGTTCTGATCACCGTTCCGTGCATAGCTCGGCTGCGAATGCATATGCGGCACGCTATCCTGTCCCCTCCCAGAAGAACCAGCCACCAACCAAGTGCCTTCGTGACGCACATCCCCTCCATTCACTCTACGATATCGGCCTTCTGGCTCCCCGGGCTCTTTCACCGTCGATGACACCCACTCTCTCCTACCAGGGTACGATAGGATCGATATCCCCCTCGACACGGCCGATTATAGTTCCAAGTGCGCTCGAGGCATGCACCCCACACGATGGCTCACGATGGAGACCAAGGTCCCCTTCACACGGTCGTTATTACGGTCCAAGGAAGGTGCCTTGGATTGGACGGGGTCGCCGCACCTCCGAGAAACGTCGCAGGGTCCGTTCTTCAGCGTCTCGCACACGCTGCGCGTCATTGTGACAATCACCTACGACGACGACGGCGACAACGACAACGACAACGGGAAGAACCCGCCTACCTCGTTTCTCGCCTTTGTCCTCCCTCTCAATTTCATACGTCTTCGTCCCGCGGCACGGACCGCTTCTCCACAACCAGAGTCTCGGGTACCCTCGTCTGATGCTCCCGCTACTCTTCCCACAATGATGCCGCCCTCACAGACTTACGGCGTGCCTGAACTCCCTGCATACTCGCAATTATTCTACCCTAACGGAGATGTGAGATACGACGATTCGATTCCCTTGCCTCGTTACACGCCTCCGAGTCCCTCCGACTCGCTTCCGACGTAGGACGATCCCCGCGAGGATGAGGCACCCAACTCCCAACAGATCATGGCTCCTCTGTAATCAGACCAGCCACCCTTCAATCCCCCATATTCTTTGACCCCTCTTTCGCATGCCGCTTTGTTGCAATATTTAATCTTTATTCTCCAAATCTTTCTCAATTATTTGCCGGATATTATGTAGCATACCGTCTCACTGTACAGTATCATGATTTATACTTTTGGAAAATCTTCGTTCCGAGCATGTCACTCTATCTTCGTTCCCATAACTTCTTCGAATTGCAGTGCAATCGCTTAATTCTGGAACTTTGCATTTTGTTATGTTATCCTATATAGAACACAGTAACACGAGTACAGTTTTGTCCAAACCGTTGATATGCGCAGGCCGTTCAGGAAAGACTTTGACAACCTCATGCATGCACGACAGTAATCAGCGATCTGACGGCGCAAGCAGGATCTTATCAAGAACCTTCCACTCCTCAACAGGTCCCTCACAATCCACAATCCAAATCTGCGTAGCTGTAAATCCCTCCAGTACACCATCATCACCCCTACCTTCTCCAGCTCCATCTCCAACTTGACTCGGAGCGCACCGCAAAGCAACGCTCAACCCATCAGCCGAATGCCTAACCACACCCTCGCGTTCCATCTCCTGCAAAAACCTAACGCGCGTATGAGCCTCCTCATCCGCGATATAAAACAACGATAAATGCGGGAAAGCCGGCGATGCTTTTTCTGGGTTCAAGTTGGGGTTAGCTCCGACTCCAGCTCCAACTTTTAGTGCTGAAGAACGTAATTGGGCGAGTTCGATCGATGGTGCTAGGGCTATGAAGATCGAGAGAAAGTATTTGTCGCCTGTTAGGACTCGTGCGAAGCGTATGTGGAGGGAACGTTGGCCTAGGGGTATGGATTCGCGTAGGGCTAGGGCCAGGAGCGTCGTTGGGTCTACGTCTAGTACGTCTACGTTGTTGTTGTGGTCATCTTGTCTTGATCCGGACTCTGGTATGCTGCTCGTGGTAGGTGGAGGTGGGCGGATAGTGGCTAGCGTGACGTGCGGGTGGAAATGCGGGAAGGAGTTTGGTATGCTCGGTTTGGGGTGGCGGACATTAGCTGTTGGAGGAGTGCAGATTCGAGGTCGGATGGTACTAGCCAGACTGCGATGCCTACCCAGCGGCATCGTTTTTAATCATCATAGGACTCTGTGGTGTTTTCATTTGGAGACATACCCATCGTTGTCGCAATTTCTCTATGATCAGTGGTTAGATTGGGACGATGATTGTTGCAACAAATAAGGTAAGGCGCATCGTCATAAACATAATCAAATCTGATCAAATTGCAAACTGACAGAACAGTGGTGATTTGAGAGTAGGGATGATACAAGGGGTCGATAGGTACGATTAGTATACAGTGAAAGCGAAAAGGGCCCAAATATTAAATTTCACAGCGCTGGAATCGATAGGCAATGTTATAAACGCAGGAAACGGGTGTGAACGCATTCACGTCGTGATTGTCTCCGAAGACCCCATCGTCGGATTGGGCTGGAGACTGATCCAACTTTCGCTCACACCAGCCCCATCATTACTCTCAACGTCAGCCTCCGAACCATTTTCAGACGCCTCGTGTTCATGTTCTGAGAGCGGTGCTGAATCGACCGTTTCTCTAGCCACAGCCATGGTTGCAGTTGCGGTTGCTACGGAGGTGTAGGTAAAGGACGTGGCGGTAAAGGACGTGATGCTGGAGCAGGAGCAAGAGTAGATGGAGCAGGGGCAGGAACAGGAGCTGGAGCTGGTGGTAGCTCTGGCGGTGTAGCAGATGAAGATGTAGGTAATGATGCAGAAGCAGATGCGCGATTCCGAGTTAAAGCTTTGTGAGCGGAAAGGAGGTAATAAGGGATGTTGATGATGATGTCGAGTAGAGCACCAGGTAGGTGCGACACGATTGAGCTCACCACGACTGCGTAAGGACGGGGCAAGCACAACATATCAGCAAATATAGGATCACCCGATTTTGAATATGATGACATTACCTCCAGACCCAACAGCGTAACGACCGCCGCGCAGCCAACCGAGGGCCGATCCAACGTGAAGCCGCAGACCACAGAGTGATACGGAACACACCCGACCGTAACTGACAATTTGGACGAGATCGCCAACAAAGAGGTCCACTTTCTGAGCCTTACGCTGGCATTTGCTACTTGATCCCTCCAGAGTAAGTTCCCATGCCGGTCCGTAAGCCAGCTTCTCCGACGGGGTCCACGACTTTGTATACTCCTTAGGGTCGTAATCCAGCATGCGTCGCCCAGCGAACGGTGGGATATCCAGCGCGCCAACTTCAAGACTGACAACTTCGATGTCGTTCATCCCTTCGGCGCCACCCGTCGAGGCAGCAACCCGCACTTCACGACGGAGAACGTCCACTGCGCGACGAGTCGCGGTCGCGCTCATCGAACTCGGTCCCAGGAAAGGCAGCCCGATGCGCGCGTCGACCGCAGGGACACATACAACGATGCTCTTCTTCCCCTTGCCGTTTTTGATGGCGTCGCGCGAGCGTGAGGGAGAGTTGCGCATGAGTGGCAGGAGAGCCTGGATGATCTGGAGGGGCGTGATGTGCGTGGCGTTGAGATACTTGAGATATTCGCCCTGGAGCTGGACGTGTTCGAGTGGAGCGAGAGCGGAGAATTGGGAGAGACTGAGGAGGGAGACAACGGAGTGCACGAAGGGATGCGTTGAGGGGGAGGCGTGCGGATCGCCGTGGATGTTGATGGGGAATCTATGAGATAGCGTGGAGGCCAAGGAGCGAAGGAAGATTGGAATCGTGGCGGGCTATCATGTATCATGATATGAGACGAGTGTGTGAGCTTCCGGCAAAACACAGGCGCACCTCGAATGGATCAAGGACGAGTGCTTTGACGTACCCCTTCCCCGCGCGTTCGAGTTCGTCCACTGCTTCGGGCTTGCGACACTGGCGATGATGATGAACCCTTTCTTCTCAAGGGCGAGGATTAGGGAAGCGCCACTGGATTGTCACCCCGAGCACGACTGATGGACAGGTCATGAGATAAAAACCTTCAGAATCAGAAGCCAACCATACCGACGACCTGTCTGCGTTCGTGGTTTGTCGTGTGGGGCCTTTTATGCAGTCTAGCCTGCGTCCTGGCACGATAGACGTTGTACCCCACCAGCAGCCCCATGCCCACAACGCCGGACGCCTTCCACGGATTCTCAGCGGCCCAATCCGTCACATTGTTGAAAATAGAGCTCGGGGAGGCGGTGGTGGTGGTGGTGGAGGCGGAGGAACCTCGATAAGCACTGGTAAGCGTATCTCTGGGATTGCAGGGCCGAATCGCGAAACATCCGCCCACAGCCTGTTCAACGCCTCTTGTACGTTGGGCATTTCTGCCCTGGCCTCGGAGAAGGAGACGTAAACGTAATCCTCGATGGACTCGAGGTACTCTTGAATGCCTTCGGAGAAAGGCATTGGGAGCTGGGAAGCTGTGAACGAGCGGAGAGATACGGCGGCGCAAACTCGTGTACAGTCACAACACAACAAACTTCCGAGTCGGCACCAAACTTAAAACTAATTACACTTCTCAAAGTCGCCCTCCCCATCGTGCCTCGCATATCCCTGGCTTGCCACAAACGCATGCAACTCGCACAGCCCAGCAACTCCACCACAGAACTCCAGGGGTTGTACAGCGTCGTTGACCAGGATGCGAACGAAGTCACCTTTCGGCAGCGGGAGATGTTTTGCACCACATTGCACCTTCTCAACCGCCATCCTTGCGCTAAAGGGGACCAGATTCGATGTGAACCAGGTTCGTAGTGGAGACGGATTGGTCGGGTTTAATTTCTGCTCTGGTAGGAGATATTGTCTGAACAGACCCAACGCAGCGTAAATGGACACCATTTCGTTGTCGTGAGAGAAGTCGGCATAAAAGATGCGGTCGAGGGGGAATGTCTCCGGCGAGGCGTCCAACGTGCGGTTGGTTTGCGTGTGATCCCGAACAGGCTGTCCGGTCAGCCTTGCGAGTAGCTCGTTCACATATCCAACTCCTTGCACACGGCCAAGATCCGCTCCGTGACTAGAACGGTAGACAAAGTTGATGACTGAACCTGAGGGAAAAAAAGGAAAATGGCTAACCCGTTGGCGTAGAACTTGGCGAGGTCTGCACGGTACGCATACTCTGTGAACTCTTCCGCGCTAAACAGGCCGCAAAATGGACTCGGCGCCATCAAGGCTTGAGAGTGGAAAGCGCAGAGTGACATTAGGCTATGTGTATCTTTCTTTTTCAAATGGGCACCAGGTGCAGCTGCATTGAGCCGCTTTCGTATAGACCCCGCATATAACTTGAGCCATGTCTTATCCTCCTTGCCTTCCTTTGCGTTGGGACACATGCTATCATCCAAGGTGGTATTACCCTTCCTGGATATTAGAGCGTGAATGGAACATAAAGAGAGAATTGCGCTAACCGTCTCTGGGATGACGAGGTTCAGTTTTGCCTTGATTGTATTGTGATTGGCTTTACGGAAGCCTGGAGATCTCTCATGAAGACCCGAAAGAAAGGAACAACTAAACGTGACAGACCTGCGGTCCAGTTATGGGCAGAATCTACCACACGGCGCATTCCAGCAGCTCTAATAAAGGGCAGGTTCTCCTTCCTCAAGATATGCGCATACCTATCAAAGGCGACGACTCCGGCCTCGAACGACCTAAAAACAAACGCGAGGTGAAATCATTTCGGAAGAAGTGAACACAGTTTAAATAAGCTTACTGCTTGGCGCCAAGTGGGAGCAAGTCATCCGTCCCGATGTCCCATTCGAAGTCCTTGAGGAAGTCCAGGTAGTGTTCCTTGAAGTGACTGGCATGCTGTAGCTTGTCCACAGCCTCTTTAATCTCTTTTCCACTATGACTGGTCGGCCAACGTGCACCATGTCGTTGTAACTATCCCTTGTCAACGGCCGACTCGGATCCTCCTGAGACTAAGGAAGGACACTACATACCAGGTTCACCTAATTACATAGTAGCTTGGATTAATTATGGGTCGGGAGAAAGTGATCGATCGAATCTCACCTGAGATACAACGCACCCGGGAGGCGGAGGAACATACTTGGCAACGGGAATGTAAGGCGAGTACTGCGCCCAAGACCGCAGAAAGCTCTCGGGAAATCCGATATCGGGAAAATCGCTAACTGGCTCAGCTACAAACCTGGTGCTTATGCGCGATGAAATCCATGGCCACGTCCATAACAATAAAGACAAGAAGGTCAAGACCGCGGCAGAGAAGCGCCAAAGGGTCAAGCTGGTCAAGCTTCGTCTTTCTCGTTGCTTTGTTGATGGAAAATCTACTGTTTCGGATGCAGCTCCTTTTGCCATCGTTTAGATCTTCCGAAGATGCGGATAACCCGTGTTGCTTGTTGTCACGTGTCGTTCGTACACGTACATACATCATGCCGCGTGGCCATCCCATCTATATAATTATATAAAAAGGGTTTGTAATAAGGCGCTATAGCCAAGTGGTTACGGCGACAGATTAGAAATCTGTTTCCCTTTGGGAGCGCAGGTTCGAGTCCTGCTGGCGTCGAAGCTTTATTTTTTAATTGCCTACCATTTGACATGTTTTCAAAACTGTTCATTAACCCAGTCTGAACTTCCTCCTTTCGTGGCATACATTTTGGTCACTTGCTCACATATAATGGCAAACCGATCTCGTTCGAATTAGTGGAACACACATGATTTCAGTTTCAATCAGTGACTGACGTTCTCACATGTTCACCCCCAGGGCTTGTCACACCTAACGACCCGTAAAGAAAAATAAAATTTGATTACTGCAGCAATGTGTAATTTCGGAGGCGAGATGCTTTCCATGACAGGCTAGCACGCTGGCGCCATGATCATCGTGCAAATCTCGCTGTCTAGACGGATTTTATTCAAATGCGTATGCAATAGGAATAAACTTTTGAGAGGAAACTATGAATTAGCGAGCTCCTTAGCAAGCTTCTCCGCCTTAACCTTGACGTCTTCGATAGTACCAGACATGTAGAACGCAGACTCAGGAAGCGAGTCATGTTGGCCAGAGAGGATTTCCTTGAAGGAACGGACTGTGTCTTTCAAGGGCACAAGCTTGCCCTCGTACCCAGTGAAGACTTGAGCAACCTGGAAAGGCTGTGACATGAAACGTTGGATCTTGCGGGCACGCTCAACCTGAGATCATGGAGTAAGTATACCGTAAAAGAATTTCTGACGTATACTCACAGTCAGCTTGTCCTCCTCAGACAACTCATCCATACCCAGAATGGCAATGATATCCTGGAGGGACTTGTAGTCCTGGAGAATCTTCTGGACAGCGGTCGCAATCTCGTAGTGCTCCTTGCCAACCTGTTATTGCAATGAGCGACTTTAAAATCTTTTCGACACTGAGGTCCTTACAATGCGTGGGTCCAACATGCGGGACTTCGAGTCAAGAGGATCGACGGCAGGATAAATACCGAGCTCAGCAATCGAACGCGACAACACAGTGGTAGCGTCCAAGTGGGCGAAGGTAGTGGCCGGGCAGGATCCGTTAAATCATCGGCTGGGACATACACAGCCTGTACGGAGGTGATGGAACCTTTCTTGGTGGTAGTAATACGTTCTTGCCTGGAAGGAAGATAAGAATGATGCACGCATGAACGAATATCAAAAGCTTACATGCTACCCATGTCCGTCGAGAGTGTGGGCTGGTAACCGACGGCAGATGGGATACGGCCAAGAAGCGCTGAGACCTCGGAGCCGGCCTGGGTAAAGCGGAAGATATTGTCGATGAAAAGTAACACGTCTTGACCTTCCTCATCACGGAAATATTCCGCAATAGTGAGACCGGTAAGAGCTACACGAGCACGGGCACCTGGGGCTCATTCATCTGTCCGAAGACGAGAGCGACCTTGGAATCCCCTCGAGGTTGATGACACCAGTCTCGATCATTTCATGGTACAGGTCATTACCCTCACGAGTGCGCTCACCGACACCTGAAAATCACGGTCACGTGAGAAGTTCGGAGATAACAGCGGCTCTAAAATATACCACAGAAGATGGAGAAACCACCGTGCGCCTTCGCGACATTGTTGATAAGTTCCTGAATCAACACTGTCTTGCCGACACCGGCACCCCCGAAAAGGCCAATCTTGCCTCCACGAGCATAGGGAGCGAGGAGGTCTACGACTTTGATACCAGTCTCAAGAACTTCGGCAGTCGTTGACTGGTCGACAAAAGGAGGGGGTCAGCATGGATCGGCTTGCGAGCAACACCCTTGATAGGACCACGCTCGTCGATAGGTTCACCGATGACGTTCATGATGCGGCCCAGCGTGTCACGACCCACGGGAATTTGGATGGGAGACCCAGTGTCAACGACCTTTTGACCCCGAACAAGACCCTCGGTACCATCCATGGCAATTGTACGGACGGAGTTCTCGCCCAAATGGGAAGCGACCTCAAGGACTAGGCGACCACCGCGAAAGTCTTGGACTTCAAGGGCATTCAGAATCGGAGGCAGGTCTTCTGTATCAAACTGAACATCGACGACAGCACCAATAACCGTCTTGACTTGACCGATAATGGCCTTCGATTCTGTCGCATACGAGCGTGCTGTGCGGGGAATTACGTGTCAGAAAGGTATTTGGTTAGAGAATAGAAGAGGACAGGAAAATGAATTATGTGGGATGTGACATTAAACAAGTTGATGGATGCATACCAGAGTTAGAGGTTGTAAAGCGCGTACGGCACAAACTGGATTGAGTGCCAGCAGAGGCCGAAAGTCCAGCCCTTGTAAGGACGGAAGCAGAGGTGGAGAAAAGACTGCTAGTTCGTTTTGCACCATTCACCGCTCTGCGGGAAAGACGAGTGACGCCACGAGAAGTGAGCATGGTGTTAGTCGGCGACGACAGCAAACGACAATGGCTACGGAGAAAAGGTGTGGGATATGAGAATTCGGAAACGAGCGGGTATTGCGCATTCAGACTCCGAACTAACTCCGACAATGTTCGGCCGAGCTCAATCGCGTTGAAAATGACATGATTTGCTTGAACTTGCTTCAAAGTGCTCGTGCCAATTTGTTGTGATAATATACGGTCTATGCCATGTGCACGCAATGCGGAAATGTATCCGTTGAGTGCACCAATGACATCATCCCACGGCGACGCGGTGCGGTCTCTTCCGAGTGCCAAGTGTCTTCATCTCACACGTTCAACATCTCAGCACAGTCACACTCATTTCGCCCGTGCAGCGTAGTAAAGGGGCTTTTCAGACCCACGCTTTGCTATCATGATCCCTCGTTGTATACAGAGACAGAGGTCTCACTTCCCTCTTCGGCGAATCGACGTCCATACGCGTTTATCCCGCGTGGCCTCCGTTTCGCAACCACGTCCCCATCCCCAACTCCGGCAGAACCTAGTCGATTCTCACGCTACGGTCGCAATGCTGTCAAGTATTCGGCTTTCACCTGTTTTTCTGCCGTTCTCGGCCTTTCGGTCGTTATCGGAGGGGTCCTTATTCATGATGTCTTCACATACTCGGACAAACACATAGATCGCGTCCCGTATCGCCACTAGCACTACACCCTGAACTTGGTGGCCCAAAAAATCTCCCCGTTGCAAGTGTACTTTTTGGAGATGAAGATGACGGTGCCCAGGTGCCTGTCATGGGTAAGCCGAAACTGGTGATAGTTGGTGGAGGATGGGGTGTGCGTTACATTCCTTTCATACACATCGCTTTCTAACATGGGACTTGCCAGGCCGTTAGCGCATTGAAGTCAATCCACCCTGGGGACTATCACGTGACCGTTGTCTCTCCTGATACATTTACGACCTTCACTCCCCTTCTTCCCTGTGAGTCTGCTGCAAGCAAACCACATATCGTTTCTGATAGCCCTGGTTCTTTCTCACTGGCAGCTGCTGCTGTTGGTACAGTCAGCGTTCGCTCCCTTATTGAATCCCTTCGAAAGGTCATCGCTCGCTTACATGGGCAGTTCATTCATGGACGAGCAATTGATCTCGTCATGTCTGAGCGTCTGCTCGAAGTTGAGACTATTTCTGTTGACGGAGAAACGCGCAATATCTATGTACCGTGCGGTCGCTACTACTGTTTTGAGAAGTTACACTGACTGAACTCGCTCTATTTAGGTACGATAAGCTTGTTATAGCTGTTGGCTCTGTATCCAGCACCCATGGTGTTCCCGGCCTTGAACACTGTTTCCAGCTCAAAACAGTGGCAGATGCTCAAGCCATACGTCGTCGCGTCCTAGGTGAGTATTTTTTCACCCCAAATTCCTCTCGTTCATCTGTTTGTATCGCAGATAACTTTGAGATGGCCTCACTCCCATCAACCTCCGAAGAAGAGCGGAAGCGGTTGCTAAGCTTTGTGGTTTGCGGGGGTGGTCCAACCGGTGTTGAAACTGCCGCTGTGCGCGCGCACCCGTTCCCCACACTCGCACTGTTCACTCATTGGATTACTAGGAGATCTTTGATCTGTGCAAAGAAGACATTATTAGCTACGTGGGTTCCCATATTTTCTGTCCGTTCAATACGTGAACAGTGTGGTGACAAATTTCTTAGTTTCCGAAAATATGTCGGGAACAGGTTTCCATTCATGTTATTCAGTCCCGGGAACATATTTTGAACACTGTGCGCCACAAACTAAGACTTGGTCACGTTTTCTAATTATCATTTTTTTCTGTATAGTACTCTGAAGCAATATCGAAATTTGCGGAAGATAAATTCCAACGTGACGGTGTGAAGCTGATCACCAACGCACGGTAGATCGTCTCTGCTCAAATTTGATCCGCTACCGATAAGCGTCTTTCAGTGTAGGGGAAGTACGACCCGACCATGTCGTCTACACCACCAAAGACCCGGATACTGGTGCAGTTGTCAAACACACTATCCCTACAAATTTCGTGCTATGGTCGACTGGCATCGCTATGAATCCGTTTACTGCTCGTGTATCCAGTCTTCTACCTAATCAGGTTCACAAAAAGGCTATAGAAGTCGACGCACACCTTCGTGTCAAGGGGGCTCCCTTGGGGGATGTATATGCTATTGGAGATTGCTCTACGGTGATCTTGTTACTATTTTAGCTGAGACGTAAGCTTACACGGTTTTATAGATCGAGACTTCACTGGTGTCGCATTTATTAGAACTTGTTGAAGAGGCAGACCGAAATAAGGATGGCAAGATCGATTTCTCCGAGTGGAAGATCATGGGTAAGTCAACATTAATGAAACCAGTGTGTACTTACCCCGCGCGATCAGTTAAACGGATTAAGAAGAAAATACCTATGGCGGCTTCTCACCTCGAAGAAGTTTGTGCTGGAAAGTCATTTTAATTCGTCGCTTACCGGACCGTTTTAGGTTCACGCTTTGTTTAACCTTTATGATTCGAATGGCGACAACACGCTGGACCTCAACGAACTTGCAGTGCTCCTGCAAGAGATTGGCAACAAAATTACTGTTCTTCCTGCAGTAAGTGCATCACCCAACTTTCCATCAATTTCCCTGTCTCAGTCCTCCCAGACTGCACAGGTGGCTTCTCAACAAGGGAAATACCTTGGCCACAAGCTGCATCTCCTTATCTCCAAGCGGGATGCCTTGGTTGCCAATGAGCTCCCTGCGGATGTCGATGAGGCAGTCACAGGACCTTTCACCTATCGACATCTTGGCTCACTTGCCTATATCGGCAACGCTGCGGTATTTGACTTCGGTCGATTTAATTTTACGGGAGGGCTGGCAGCCATGTACGCGTGGCGCAGTATCTATTGGAGTGAGCAAGTAAGCATGAGGACGAGGGCGTTGTTAATGATCGATTGGATTGTGCGGTACGTTAAGCCAGTTTGCTTAGCAAAGACTCGAGCTGAAAGGCGTTGTATCGGTCACAGCGGGGTGTGGGGCAGAGATCTGTCGAGGCTATAATGGACAGTGTGCTCGCATTGGACAAGCCTAGATGCCGGTAATACATCTCTTAGTCTACATGCCATTTTGTTTATGTATACAGTCCAATTTTTATCTACACCGTGCTTCAAAGTCTTCGAGGTCACCCGGTGACGGTTATCAAACGCACTCAACGTTCCTTGGCTAGCCTCGTTTTCGAAAGAAAGCCTGAGCTAGAGTTTTAATAAGTGCCTAAGGTTCCGACCATTCGAATGAACCCATAACAGCGGTCCTCCCAGCAAACGTTCCGGGGCTTGGAGACAATATCGTTAGCTTTCGATTTGGTACGTCCATATTAGTGCTTTAATTCTTGGTCAGGACGGCAAAAAAACAAAAGATAATAGAAACGAACATGGCGAGGAAACCCGAGACGGGTAGATCGAGGACCTCCTCGTCGTAGCGCTCTGTCTCTTCAGTATGCGTGGGAAGAGCAAGAAGAGCGACGATCGCGTTGAGAAGACCCGAGCCGGGCGAGGCAGGGTCGAGGGCAATGGGCTGCATCTCATTTACGGTACGTGTCGCACCGATCGGGAGGGCGGATGACGGTGCCATCGATTCTGAAATAGAAAGAAGAAAAAAAAGAAAGTAACGTTAAGCTGGGTTGGAGAGGATGGGCGGAGGGAGAGATCGGTTTTTACTTTCGCCTATACGTAGGAACGAGAGCTCGCCGAATGAGATGACGGAGCTACTGGGCGCGAGATGTCCGTCGAAATCTGCGTCGCCGATTGATGTGATTGATAGCCCGGGCGGAGGTTTGATTGTCTGGCCATAGAAGTAAGTATGCAGTTGCTGGGCGTGGACGCGCTGTCGGTAGTGCGCGTCGAGCTCAACGACCTGCCAACAACATGTGAGTAAAGAAAGAAAAGAAGAGCGTATAGTACATACACCACCCGATTTGGGGATTTTCACCACTGTCATTCGATTGCCGTATGTGCGTTGCATCTCAACATTCAGTTTCTCGTGGCCCACGATGAGGATCACGTTGACTGCGAACACCCAATGAGCAACTGATCCTAAAGTGTTTCTGGGATATAAAAAAAGATTACATACTACGAAAGGCGTCCACACAAGCTCTAATTAGCGTTTGGCGATGGTCTGGTATTGAGCTACTCGAGGGAGATGAAGCAAAACTTGATGGAGTATCAATAATGACACCTGAGGCACGGGCTGTGTGATCGTTCGAGACGTAGTCGTTAGGCAAAGGAGCCGAGTCACTAACCATCCGAGTCGCCCTCAAGCCGTTCGGCGACGTTCTCGCCCAAAAGGCGGATGAGGCGGTCCATCAGGAGTGGATTCCGCTTCATATCGGGGTGTCCATACCAGTAAACCAAAGGGAGAAGCGCATTGGAGGATAGGATGGTCGGTGCTGATGTCGCAGCCGAGCCCAACGGGCTCGCAGGCGAAGCGGTAGGGAGAGGGGCAGTCACTGGCACTGCAGAGATAGTACCTGGAACAGTCCACCCACCCTACTTACCACTAGCGTAAGCACCCACCCACAGTGCCCGAAGGCACCAAAAACCACGCACACACACACCTCACTCGGATCGGTATTCACATACATGGGCGTCCATCCCTGACCGGCACGAACAACATAGTTGGTAAGAATTTTGCACACGGTCGTCTTGCCTGAGTTTTCTGGTCCGAGGACAAGGACTCGTGGTGGATCTGGATCTACTTCTTGGTCCGGGCCAGGAGGCAGAGGAGAGCCACGGAGTGAGCTCAGAGCGCGTACGCGCATCTTTTCGAGGGCGAGATGGACATTTGCGTATGCGTGCATGGGCGTCTCATCAGAGACGTAGTCTGTCGACGGTGTTCCTGTGACGTACTCGAAAGAATTGGTACGAATCTGTGATGCGGGAAAAAGAACTCGAAGGAGGGGTACTCATCTCGATTGTGCAACCTTGCCAGGTGAAGATGGCCGCCTTGCATTCGTGGCCGAAGAGATAATATTTACCATCAGCAAGCTCTGCGCCGAAAACTTCAGCGTGCCCTTTCAAGACCTAAAGAATTTTTCTATTGATCATCATTCTTGTAATTCGGTCGTGACCGTGGGCGTACCCTGATGGCTAGAGAGCTTCCGGGATCGAGCTCAAACCTGTACTCGGTCTCTGGTTCAAGTACCTTGGTACTGGTACTGCCCGAGTCGCTAGTAGACATAGAGACCCAATATCACGCAGATAAAGAACGAAGATATTTCGTGATGAATTTAGGCCGTTATGCCCCGTGAGACGCGTCCAACAGGGCGACTTGGCGATGGTCAGATCAGACGCGCACTGGCACCAGCGCACCGGGAACGGCCCGTACAGTTCGCACTTAAAACTGACATGTTGACCTGCCACAAGTATAAGGTGATTTCAGTTGAGATGGTCTCATCGGTTATCACATCGCAAGACACTCCATTGCTGTAGTGACGAAGTGCCACCCAGTTCTGACATTTGCTAGTGAGTGCAAAAAATGAAAAGATTCCCATAATGCATGCCTCATAGCAGTGGTTTGCTCTGGTCGCGTGGCCAAACGAGCATGAATTCATGAGCAGTGGTCGCACATGGCGGTCCCATCTACCTGTCCATGACCACTGGCAGTGTCACGGTATCAACTCTCGCTTTCCTCTGGTATTTAATGCAGCTGCCGCCTCGACACTCTTCAAATCGGCGTAAGCTTATGGGCGCCTGGCCACTCCATCAATAACCAAAGCTCGTCTGACGGCTGCGCCCAACAAGTACTCTCCTCGTTTCCTCCCATCATGCCGGTCAAGCATCCATTCAACATTTACCGAGAGCAACTCTGGCCTCTATACCATGGCTCTGCCTTGTGGAAGCCAAACCCTATTGAGGATATCTACAACCAGGTCTCGATCGGCGACGTTGGTTACATACGTGAAGGGGGATTCATTCGAATGTTCAACGTGACGCTCCCTTGGGACGACGATTCAAACAAAACACTTGGTGAACCATGCCGCTACGACCCTCTAGGCTCCGATAATTTCGCTATTCATCGTGAGACTTTTGGCAAAGTAGATTACTACTCCCGTCGTGTCTCAAGAGAGGAAACCGTCGGCAATACACTGGCTGCATCACCTGATGAGTGAGTCATACTAGTCCCGTCCCGGATAGCGCTGGGCGTACCTCATGGTCTCGCAGAGCCGAATATGTCACGTATAGATGCCGGGGTCGCGGAGCACTTTTGTCTCTTCCCAACGGGGCCTCCGTCAGGATGTTATCCACACGAAAGTGTTTCAGAAATATATCAAAGACAATGTGGCTACCTGGTTCAACTGGTCAAAGAAAAAGGGACTGCCTGTCAAGAGTATGGAGGATCTGGTTTTCGTGTATGGGTGCACATTGGTATCTTCATGGGCGGCCGCCGCATTTGATGACCACACTGGGAATGCACAACTATCTCTGGTGTGCAGAACGCTGAATAACGGAGGGCAGGTTTTACTTGGAGTAATATCCGTGGGACGGTGGAATATCACGACAGTCAGCTCAACCCGGTGTGTTCTCTCCTGGTTATACTTACTTATAGTACACTGACTTCTTTTCCTTTGTCCTGTCAAAAAGAATTTTCCATACCTTCCTCAAAATCGATGCGTTTTCATCAAGTGCCTCCGAGCAAAACGAATCCTTTTCTGGTATAATATACCATTAAAAGGGCTTCCTATTCAAGTTATCCGTGACCGGGAAAAAGTTTTTCATAGTGACTTTTCTTATGATGAAGCCTCCTATGACGCCCTTTATCAGGACGGTGCTTTACTCGACGCCCATTCTCATGATGAAGTTTCTCATGGCGCCTTTTCTCCGAGTCATGATGAAGCTTTTCCAGAAGTAGGTCCTCTCCTTGTGTAAGGTGATAAAATAGAAGTATGACACCTTGATTTTAGTATCTAGACCCATTAATCGGAGTTTTGAACTATATTAAGGTGTGTCTGCCTGTGCGTGATCGTTTGTTCTACTTGTACTTAGCCAGCATGAAAAGAACTATCCCGAGGACGATAACGTCACAGCTCCGAGTGCTGTGGCCGTTGCCCATGATAATGACCTTCAGCTCATTGAAAGGGTGGTAAGTCTAGGTTCAAAATACTTATGCCCAAACTGAACTAGAACGCGCGCACCACGGCGCACGAAGGATTCCCTCACTGGGGATGTAGTAGAGAACTTTTTGCATGAAAACAAAATCCCGGTGGTCCTTGAGAATGGTCGTATGTGTCCTGTAACTCTACAAGGAATGCCAGGAGGGGCTGAATACCATTCTTGATAGTCATGACGCTTCATTACCCAAACCGGCAGGACAATGAACACGGAAAATCTGACGAGGTAAAGTTTCTATCCCGTACGATCGGCACTGCCATCTAGCTCTGTCTGACTGTGTTTCGGAAGTCCTCTGATTAGTTATAGCACCGCCAACCCCGAAATCGATGTTACGACCTCTGGTGAAAACACAAATGCCATTGGGTCCACCGCGGCCCCAGTTAGTAGATGCCAAGACAGGCCGAGACTCGGAGGCGTAACTGTGGAGATGTTGTGAACTATGCTCTGGTGCCTTTTCTAATTGTCTGGATTCACAGTTGCGGTCACGATGATCAAGTGGTTTTGGGGTGGAGATTTTGAATTATGACATCAAATTTGTACACATTTAAGGACCTTGTCACTGGCTTTGCTCATCTCCCGTGCCTGTGTCTACTACTGTCGCCCAGGCCTGGCGGGACGGCCGCTGTTGCATAATAAGCTAAGGCTATACAGTATGCCACGCCACGATTCGCATGCCAAGGAGAAGATTGGATATCGTACGGATTCCCTTCGTTGGCCTTTTACATCTTTTTTGTCTTTAAAAAGACCAGAAAGCCACGAAAAAAGTACAGACACTTTTCCTGATGCAGTTTCTCCTGGCCACCTCGCAGCTGACATGTTCCCAGATGTGTCCCGACTGAGCCGGAAAGCGCTACGCGCTTTGCCCATCCTTATTTATAGCATACATTTTAGCATAACACCTTTATTTTTTGCTAGACGGTGCAGACGAGCGATAGCTAAAGATGATATACATATTACATTCTAGCGATATGCTCAGATGATGGACGTCAGGGAGTAAGAGATATCGCGGAGACTGTAATAATATTCTGTCCCTGCATACATATATATACGTGTAATATAATACTATGTCATATCAGTCATCATGTCATCAGTCAGCAATCTGCCGATCTAGGTCAAGCCTAGTCCAGCCATCTGGAGCAGTACTCCACTGTACTCCAACACTCCCCCTCAGATGGGCGCTAGGCCCAGTTCTGTAGTGTGTTTTCTGTGTTTAGGGCGGGGTAATTGTTTTGTGAGTACATCAGCGGTTTGTTCTGCGTCTGAACATGATTCTGGTATAACAATCTTGCGCGCGATGTGTTGCCTGATCGTGTGCCATTTTAAATCAATATGCCTTGATCCTTTTGAGATATACGGGTTATTACTTATGGCAATTGCACCGACATTATCGCATCTTATCGGAGTAGGAGCATCCTGAAGAAAACCAAGTTCTTTATATATATTTCTTAGCCAGCACGCCTCGTTACCTGCGGTAGCATATGCGATGTATTCCGCTTCGGTAGACGATTGTGCTGATAATGATTGTTTCTTGGATCTCCAAAGGATTGCACCTCCGGCTGATAAGAAAACGATACCAGTTGTCGATTTACTTGCTTCTTGATTCAGAAACGCGGCGTCCGCAAAACCAAGTAATGGTATGGACGGGCGTAAATGTTTTCGGTAAGTTATACCGTAATCTCTTGTTCCAGCTAGGTAGCGTAGCACGCGTTTTAGCATTGAATAATGCTGCATGCTCGGGTTATTAGTGTATGAAGCTAATCTATTAACCGTGAATGCGATATCGGGACGGGTAGCATTTGCGAGGTATTGCAATTCGCCGAGGAGTTGCGCATATGGATTGCTTCTATTGTCCTCTCTGGGATCTGGATTCGGAAGCGGAGGACGACCCGGATCCATTGGTGTGGCAACGGGGTTAGCTCGTTCCATACCTTCTTTACGTAGGATCATATCAATATATTGCTTTTGTGTGATTGATACGAAGTCTTTGGTTCGTGCGATCTGTATACCGATTATTTTAGTCGGTTTCCCTATATCTGTCATCTCCCAACGGTGACTTAGTTGTCTTTTTAATAGACACATTTCGTCATTGGTTGTGGAGAATAGTAATAGGTCATCAACCCATGCAGTAATAATTTGAAAGTGAGAACCTTGTCTTCTAATATAAGCACAAGGATCAGAAATTAATCGCGAGAATCCAATATTTTTGAGTCCGGTGTCTAGTTCATTATTCCATTCGCGTCCGGATTGTTTTAGTCCGTATAGAGTTTTATTTAATTTGCAAATCCTGTTAGTACCATCGCTATATCCGTCCGGTTGACGCATGTATACAGTTTCTTTTAGCGTCCCGTTTAGATATGCTCCTTTTACGTCCATTTGTTGGACACGTAGATCCATCTGCGGGACGATTGATAAAATCATCCGTAGTGTTTCAATTCTTACTACAGGTGAATAAGTTTCATTGTAATCAAATCCGGGGCGTTGAGAACACCCTTTGACAACAAGTCTTGCTTTATACTTCACAATCATTCCCGTATTGTTTGTTTTCTTAACGAATACCCATTTGTTGGCGATGGGGATCGCGTCTGGGGGCTTCTCGACAAGCGTCCAGGTACGCATTACCTGGAGCTGTTCAAGCTCTGCTCGGATCGCGTTCTCCCATTCTAGCCAATCGGTTGAGTCCTTCGCTTCTTTGAGATTGAACGGGCTGTCGGTAGTAGCGGCTAGATATGTTTCATCTGATATCATTCCTTGGGCAGTAAACATTATGTTCTCGTCCTCTTCACTGTCCGAAAATGGATCGTTCAGATGTTTATAGTCGATTCGTACACCCCTCGTCTTTCGTTGAGTGTCGTCTATATCTTCATCAGCCGATCTCTTTTTAGATCGTGATGTTTCGTTATCTCGCGTATTTGATTCAGGCACATCCGTATGTATTCTTGGCTGTGTCTCTTCTGCACGCGGGGAAAAGTGCGGGTCACACTGTTGAGGTACAGTAGCTTGTACGTTATCTGACTTTGTGAAATGATAGTTTCTAGATGTTAGGACTTTGCGCGTCTCTTTACTATAATATAAGACGGCGCGCGCTCCATCATCGAAACCTACGAATGTTCTTTCTTTTGATTTAGGTAACATCTTCCGGGGAACATTTGGACCATTGGTGAGGATCCAAACGGGACATCCGAATTCCCGCAGATGTGATACGTCCGGTTTATTGTTATTAAACCGTTGATACGGGGTAGAATCAGGCACGGCACACGAGAAAGATCTATTTCGTAGATATGTGGCATGTGCTACCGCATGTTCCCATAGAAATTCGGGAAGTTGGCGTGCATTTAACATTGCGCGCGCTAATTCTACGAGAGTGCGGTTCATCCGCTTGGCCACGCCGTTTTGGGAAGGTGAATACAGAGCGGTCATTTGTATTGCTATACCCCGTTGAATGCACCATGTTTTTAGTTCATCGTTTATGAATTCCGTGCCACGATCGACTCGGATAGCTTGGGGAATATAATTTCGTACAGTTAGATATGTGATGTAATCGCGCACTTTTTGTATTGCCTGCGTCTTTGTTTTAAGAAAGTTAACAGTAACTTGGCGCGAATAATCATCTACGAAGAGTATATAATATTGGTTATGATTCAGTGAATGTACACTGTATTTTCCCCAAAGATCAATGTGTGTTACGTTACCGACGGCGGCGGTATGTATAGCAGTGGACGGGAACGGAGTATGTGTCATCTTAGATTGCGTACATGGAATACAATCAACTTTCGGAGAGGTAGGATCCGGTGTGAATCCGTTGACAAGTTGTTTGTCGCGGAGATTCTGTAGACCAGAATAGCTAATATGTCTGAAGCGGCGATGCCATGTCTCCCAAGATTCTTTAGTTTTAAAGGCATATTCAGTAGGAGATGTATTTTGAGAACAATGTTTCCGAAAGCGCAACCAATATAGATTGTTACGCGAACGCTCCCCTGAATGACCGGCGTGCCATCGGAGGTGAACAGTCTCAAAATGCCGTTTTGGGCTTGGTATGATCTTCCGGTGTCTTCCCATCTTCCGAGAGAAATTAAATTATGTTTGCATTCCGGGACATATAACGCATCTCTCAATGTTATTAGACGCATATGTCCTTTATAATGGGCTAGCATACATATGGTTCCTTTGCCATGTGCGCGCGTTCGCGTATTCCCGACACCGCCGACGAATATATTTTCGATCTGACGGAAATCGGTAAAAAGCTCACGATCGTTGAATACATGTGAAGTCGTGCCTGTGTCGGCAAGGCAATCAATATACATGGGACAGGTCATGTTATTCAAATCTTCGTCAAAGTAATTTACATTGCCCTCCGCATCGGAGGCTTCGTAAAAATCAAACGCTTCATCCTCGATATTCGAGGGATTTTCAAGAAGTACATTCGTATCCTCCATTTTGGAGGCTTGCTCATTCGCAGGTATACCCTGCTTTTTCTCCTCGAGGGTCGAGGAAGTTTTGTAAACGATTTCGGAAAGTTTCGGATCGGGATCGAGATGGTCAGTTACAGTACACGTATCTTGAATACACATCGCAGATTCTTGTTGTTCTTCGGCTGCGTTCGTTTGTCTGAAACGATTCTTTTTGGGTGAGCGACGGTCTTTGTCGATCGGATATCCAGATTTCGTGTTATCGGGACGTCCTCTCTTCTTTTTACCGTCGTGCCAACATGCGGCTGTCATATGTCCAAAGCGCCCACAATTAGCACAAAGCGGCTTGCCGAGATGTCGGCATTGATCAGTCGTATGGTTACGCTTCTTGCAATTATTGCAATACAGCGTACCTTGCTGTGTGCTAAGATGATTTAGTAAGGGCCTCTTTTTAGCATATGCGAGAGCGGCATGTTTGGCGCCTAGTAAGGCCTTGTCGTCCTTACGTCCCACGCGTCTATAGTATTCGTCCTTGAGGGAACGCTCAAAGTGGACGATGCTAAGCGCGTATCGGGTGCCATCTGAATTAAATAAACTATCAACATATGCGTCCCATGACTCTGGTAAAGATTGAGCAAGGACTCCAGCGTATGTGGCATCTGTAATTTTAAAATACTTTTCTTTCATGATGTTAATTTGTACGACGAGCGATCTCATTTTGTTTATGTATTCGGGGATGTCTTCGTCTTCGTCAGCTGTCATATGATAGAAAGTGCGCATATACGTAAGCGCGGTCCGGAGCCCCGTTGCTTGATGCAAAGACACGAGAGAGTCCCAGACGAGTGCTGCGCTCAATTCCTGATCAATATGATTTAGCTGCGAGGAGGAAAGATTAGATAAAACGAGATGCTTCGCATATTCATCATTGGACGCCCAATTTTTGGCGCCTATTGGATCTACCGATGCGTTCGGCTTCTTGACAGATCCGGTTATATAACCATATACGCGGCATACTTTGAAAACTGAAGTTATTCGCTTGGACCAGATGGCCCAATTCTTTTCTTCTAATGGCTCGCTCAAGGTACTTAGGCCAGAATACTTATTCGGCCTGATCTCCTCGATAGGCGAGGCGGCATCGTTAACGACGCCTACGGAGGTAGCGGGCTCTACCTCGGTCTCGGGTATGACCTCCGAGATGGAAGTCATCGATTTTGTAAGGGATTTGGTTTTGTGTAACGGAGTTCGTATGAGAGTGTATTAGATAATATGATAAGAGTTGTCGAATATTATTATGTGATTAAGTTAGGGCACAGGGCCCATAACCTCTAGCGATATGCTCAGATGATGGACGTCAGGGAGTAAGAGATATCGCGGAGACTGTAATAATATTCTGTCCCTGCATACATATATATACGTGTAATATAATACTATGTCATATCAGTCATCATGTCATCAGTCAGCAATCTGCCGATCTAGGTCAAGCCTAGTCCGGCCGTCTGGAGCAGTACTCCACTGTACTCCAACATACATACCCTCAGTTAGCGCGGGTAACGGTAATGCACTGTATTCCGCCGTACATTTCAACCACGTGAAGTCCCTGCGCACCACAGAAAAATCGCCTCAATTCTGGTAAAGGCTATCCTGTTCGTTACAACGGTAACTTTCACCCGGGCCGGGCACCGCTTTTGGCACCTTGGAGCGAGTAGACGGCGAACGATGCAGTGATTATAATGTGAGGGAACGTAATAAAATCTGATGCATGAGGATTTGCTGTTGTGCAGATGCTAGGTGCAAGGGCCAGCACTGGCACGAACCGTAGCGGGCGAACGTCTGCGCTTTGCCTCTTGGAACTGGTTATCACGTGACATGTGGTTGTGCTCCTGTGTTTATGCTTACCTGAGCTATCTTGTGTAGCGTAGTTGGCCAAATATATTACGTTTCTACGTTTCTACGTTTCTGAGCTGTGTTTCTGAGCTATATAGGAGATGAGAGGTCTGACTGACCACAATCTTCTCATCGCTCATCGTGCATCATGGCCGAGATTGAAATCTTCCTAAGTACGGATGAAACCCAAATTTCCTTTCTTTCAATTCCCGCGAGGATATCGAGAGACTCGCCGTCTCACCATTTCGATGGATACGCTATGTCATGTTCGCTATTTGCGGAGCTCGTGGCGACCTTTCTACAACACCCAACGGTCCCGCTGTGGACTACGAAAACACCAAAATTCTCAATGACGAAAATACATTCTACTATCGGCCTTCAAGTAAGCTTTCTTTTTGTGTGTGGAGATTACTGTTCTCAGTGTCTCGACTTCTCCAGGTCGTTGTGCCTTTGTAGACTATGAATGTTTAAACGACCGAATAACAACTTCAACTTCCGATGCGACAACACGCGGCAGAGGTCTCAGAGACGATGTCGTACGACGAGATGGACCTGCCTGTGTTGTTACAGGGGTGGAAGCATGTCAATGTGACGCGGCACACCTGATTCCCCATCGCAAAGGCGATGAGGTGAGACTTGTGGTCGGTTCATATAATCATTTGATGACGTTGTTTTCCAGTACATTAAAAAAGTGATGCGACTTCGTTCTTCTGAAGCTGAAGATGGCTCGGCACCACAGCCCGAGATTGATATGACAGAGAACGGTATCTTTCTTTCCAAGAACGTGCATGCGTTGCTTGGTAGAGGGCAGGTTGCCCTCATAAAGGTGTGAAACTTCGGTATTATTACATTTATAGTCACTGTTTTAACCAATCTTAGACACCAAACTATGGGCTGCGTCCCGAAGATATAAAGAGGTTTCGTCGAGGTGACGAGCGCGAGGTTTACATTACCCTTCAGTGGATTAAGAAGCCTGAAAATGACGACCCTAAAATTTTGGAATTTTTTCAAGCCGCTCAAAATGCAGGCATGAATCCTCCCCCTTCCCTAGCTCACGATGCACTGCAAAATGTCGATGCGCTCTTTCGAGGCGAAGGAGTTCCGTTACCCTCTACCGTTATCCTCGACTATCTTTACGGCATTGCCGCTTACAAAGCCTGGAGTAGCAAGCACGGTGACGGTTTGAACCAAATGAAGGCATACCGCAACGAACATTACGCACGGATCCCGCCACCGCCACCTCCCGCTGCCCACCAGATGACACCGATGTTCCTTCTGAACCAGACGACCCCAACGACTCAGATTGTATACCCCCCAAACCACGGAAACGCTACACAACAACAAGGAGGAGTGGTCTGGAGGAAACCATGGACGAACTCAATATGTTTTTTATGTACATCTATGGAGTCACGCCAGAAATGGCTGCCGAGCGCAGGCAGAAAGAAATAGAGCGGGAGGAACGGGTAGCTCAGGAAGTGAGCCGAAGCAAAGTGATGGAGTGGAGGAATCATCTGGACGTCTACTGAATTGTTGTCTGCCTATCGTTTTTTACCCTTGTAATTGTCGCTGTGTAATTGTCGCTGTAAACCGCACCGGGAACGATGGAGTGGAATAAACCCCGGGCTTTGGCATTAATCGGGGTTTTGAGCTATATTGTGGAGGTTCGTCTGCCTGTGCGTGATCGTTTGCTCAACTTGTACTTAGCCAGCACGAAAAGAACTTCCCCCTGGACAACAGTGCCACTCAGTGTGCCATGCCAGTGGCCGTTGCCCACGATAATGACCTACAGCTCATGTAGAGTGGTCAGGCCGGTCAGGGGCGGTCAAGTCAAAGTAAAGCAGCCACCGGATGCAAGTTTAGTCAGCCGAGGAGCCACAGAAAAAGGTGGCTGAACGAGGGCAAAGAAGCTGTTTGGTGCGAAATGGCACGGAATCTTAGGCGAAGCCGGACCTCTATATGAGAGAGAGAGGGAAGAAAGGAAGGGGGAACCTTGTTCCACCCCGCGGTACATGCATATTATGTAGGAGGGGACAGCGGGAGTATATACTAGAATATATCGGGATAGGCGGAATGCCTTCCCGGGATACGTCGCTCTACACTCCCCTTCAGACTGTTGAGATGCCTACGGTTTGTGTGTGCTTTACGTGTAAGTTAGTGGACGTATTAGCACCTTAGTCAGCAGATCTGCAGTCTGGTCCTCTGTGCAACATTCTTCTGTGGTGTCAAATCTCCCTGCCTGTATCTTCTCTCTGACCCAATGGTATCTGGAGTCAATATGCTTTGTCTGCTTATGGAAGAAAGGATTCTTTGCGATGGCAATCGCTCCAGTATTGTCTTGCATAATCGTCGTAGGCTTTTGCTGATGAAATCCCAATTCTTTATAGAAGTTTCTTCATTAGCCACGACGCCTCCTTGCCGCTTTCCCAGAAAGTGATGTACTCTGCTTCTGTGGTGACAGGGCCCATAACCTCTTAGGCAAAGCTGGACCTCTATATGAGAGAGAGAGGGAAGAAAGGAAGGGGAACCTTGTTCCACCCCGCGGTACATGCATATTATGTAGGAGGGGACAGCAGGAGTATATACTAGAATATATCGGGATAGGCAGAATGCCTTCCCAGGATACATCGCTCTACATGGAATGCTGCCCATTTTTTGGGAGAGATGTATGTATTGGACGTGGGGAAAAGCATTTGGGAAGAAACAAAGCTAAAGCTGTTCATTCGTGCGTAATGTCAACGCCGGATGCAAATTAGGTAAGCAAAACCGAGCATATCGAGCGAGAAAAGCACTGAGTTGACTAGGGAAACAGAAACAAATTTGTGATAGAAACCAGTAGCGGAGCACAGGCAACGCACATGCGAAGTTGTGGAGAGACAGATGAATTCATGCGTCGCCTACAGGCGATTTACGTCGATTTACATGTAAGCCATTTACAAATGTATGTTGATTTGTACTTGTTTGTTCAGTCTTCGTTAGCCCTCTCCTGTTCCTGAAGCCGATAAATGCTTCGTTGCGCTCGCAACAATCTGATGCATCAGGATTTGCTGTGTGCAGATGCAGGTGCAAGGGCCAGCACGAACCGCTGCGGGCGAACGTTGGGATTGGTCATCACGTGGTTGGTTGCTCCTGTGTTTCTGAGCTGTGTTTCTGAGCTATATAGGAGATGAGAGGTCTGACTAACCTCATCGCTCATCATGCATCATGGCCGAGATTGAAATCTTCCTAAGTACGGACGAAACCCAAATTTCCTTTCTTTCAATTCCCCGCGAGGATATCGAGAGACTCGCCGTCTCACCATTTCGATGGATACGCTATGTCATGTTCGCTATTTGCGGAGCTCGTGGCGACCTTTCTACAACACCCAACGGTCCGCTGTGGACTACGAAAACACCAAAATTCTCAATGACGAAAATACATTCTACTATCGGCCTTCAAGTAAGCTTTCTTTTTGTGTGTGGAGATTACTGTTCTCAGTGTCTCGACTTCTCCAGGTCGTTGTGCCTTTGTAGACTATGAATGTTTAAACGACCGAATAACAACTTCAACTTCCGATGCGACAACACGCGGCAGAGGTCTCAGAGACGATGTCGAACGACGAGATGGACCTGCCTGTGTTGTTACAGAGGTGGAAGCATGTCAATGTGACGCGGCACACCTGATTCCCCATAGCAAAGGCGATGAGGTGAGACTTGTGGTCAGTTCATATAATCATTTGATGACGTTGTTTTCCAGTACATTAAAAAAGTGATGCGACTTCGTTCTTCTGAAGCTGAAGATGGCTCGGCACCACAGCCCGAGATTGATATGACAGAGAACGGTATCTTTCTTTCCAAGAACGTGCATGCGTTGCTTGGTAGAGGGCGGGTTGCCCTCATAAAGGTGTGAAACTTCGGTATTACATTTATAGTCACCGTTTTAACCAATCTTAGACACCAAACTATGGGCTGCGTCCAGAAGATATAAAGAGGTTTCGTCGAGGTGACGAGCGCGAGGTTTACATTACCCTTCAGTGGATTAAGAAGCCTGAAAATGACGACCCTAAAAAGTTGGAATTTTTTCAAGCCGTTCAAAATGCAGGCATAGATCCTTCCCCTTCCATGGCTTACGATGCACTGCAAAATGTCGATGCGCTCTTTCGAGGCGAAGAAGTTCCGCTACCCTCTACCGTTATCCTCGACTATCTTTACGGCATTGCCGCTTACAAAGCCTGGAGTAGCAAGCACGGTGACGGTTTGAACCAAATGAAGGCATACCGCAACGAACATTACGCACGGATCCCGCCACCGCCACCTCCCGCTGCCCCACCAGATGACACCGATGTTCCTTCTGAACCAGACGACCCCAACGACTCAGATTGTATACCCCCAAACCACGGAAACGCTACACTACAAAAAGGAGGAGTGGTCTGGAGGAAACCATGGACGAACTCAATATGTTTTTTATGTACATCTATGGAGTCACGCCAGAAATGGCTGCCGAGCGCAGGCAGAAAGAAATAGAGCGGGAGGAGCGGGTAGCTCAGGAAGTGAGCCGAAGCAAAGTGATGGAGTGGAGGAATCATCTGGACCTCTACTGAATTGTTGTCTGCCTATCGTTTTTTGTGCGCACTGTGTCTACTGTATAAATGGGTTTTCCTTATGCGGGCCCGGCACCCTTGTCACTGTAAACCGCACCGGGAACAATTGAGTGGAATAAACCCGGGCTTTACTTCATGATCCACGTCGTCCACATTGTGACTGACACACCGACTTCATGCACCCTACAGTGGTCGACACCTCCTTCAACAACTTCTTCATGGCCGTTCTCAAACACTTTTCTACCAAGCTTACTATCGGTACCTCAATGTACACGGGAAAGGCGCAGCCTCGACTGTTTTCCTCTGTCGTCCCAATCCTTGACGCGGGCAGGAATTCGCTTTCGTTTTCCATGCTCCTAGTCGTATCTCTCAGGTTGAAGTGTCGTTCGCGATGATCTTGTTTCAACGCCCACTGGCCATGGCCATGTAAAACGTTTATAGTGCACGTTATAACTGTGCCAATACTCACATCATAATGTAATCCCCTCAAACGCACGGATCAAGCCTGTATACGAGTTGTCCATCGTCGGCCCTTTCCTGGACAAAACAGAGCTCGAGGGAGACCATGAAACATTCACGAGGTGGCCTTCTCCGGGCGGATCGCCTAGTGACATGTGTTATGCAAAGTATTCTCATCAATATGCAAGATAAACAAAGTTCCGCACAGGGCGGATGGACGGAGAGATGATGTGATTGAGAAGCAGCAAGAATTCGAGGGTGAGCACAGGCTCGCTCACAAGGTTACGGAAGTGCCCAACTAAGCGCGCTGTACGCACACATGGCCGCGTGACCATGAACTCTGATCTGGCAAGTGGTCGGACATGGCGGATTGGCGGTCCCATCAGCCTGTCCACTGGCAATGTCACGGTATCAACTCTCGCTTTCCTCTGGTATTTAATGCAGCTGTTGCCTCCAAGTCGAATACTCTTCAAATCGGCATAAGCTTATGGGCGCCTGGTGACCCTGACCAGTCCATAAATAACCAAGCTCCGAGTCGTCTGATGGTTGTGCCCGTTGTACTCTCCTATTTTCCTCCCATCATGCCAGTTAAGCATCCATTCAACATTTACCGAGAGCAACTCTGGCCTCTATACCATGGCTTTGCCTTGTGGAAACCCAACCCTGTTGAGGGTATCTACAAACAGGTCTCGATCGGCGACGTTGGTTACATACGTGAAGGGGGATTCATTCGAATGTTCAACGTGACACTTCCTTGGGACGACAAGTCGAACAAAACACTCGGTGAACCATGCCGTTACAATCCTCTAAGCTTTGATAATTTCGCTATTCGTCGTGAGACTTTTGGCAAAGTAGATTACTACTCCCGTCGTGTCTCAAGAGAGGAAACTGTCGGCAATACACTGGCTGCGTCACCTGATGAGTGAGTCATACTAGTCCCGTCCCAGATAGTTTCTATTGACCTCGATCTACCTCACGGTCTCGCAGAGCCGAATTTGTCACGTATAGATGCCGCGGTCGCGGAGCACTTTTGTCTCTTCCCAACGGGGCCTTCATCAAGATGTTATTCACACGAAAGTGTTTCAAAAATACATCAAAGACAATGTGGCTGGCTGGTTCAACTGGTCAAAGGAGAAAGGACTGCCTGTCAAGAGTATGGAGGATTTGGTTTTCGTCTATGGGTGCACATTGGTACCTTCCTGGGCTGCCGCCGCATTCGATGACCACACTGGGAACGCACAACTTTCTCTGGCGAGCAGAACGCTCAATAGCGGAGGGACAGGTTTTACTTGGAGTAATATCTGTGGAACGGTGGAATATCACGACAGTCAACTCAACCCGGTCTGTTGTCTCCTAGTTACACTTACTTGCAGTGCACTGACTACTTTTCTTTTGTCCTCCCAAAAAGAATATTCCATACCTTTCTCAAAATCGATGTGTTTTCGTCAAGTGCCTCCGAGCAAAACGCATCCTGTTCTGGTCTGATGTCTTACATTGCGGGCGTATTCCTTGTTGTGTCGAAGTTTCTAATGATGACTTTTCTGGTGGTGAAGCTTCCCATAATGCCCTTTCTGATGGTGAAGCCTCCTGCGAAGCCTTTTCTCATGATGAAGCTCCCCATGACGCCGATGAAGCCCTTTTCCATACCTCAGCAGCATCCTTTCCTTACAACCCGATGCCCTTACTGGTGATGAAGCTCCCTGTGACACCGATGAAGCCCTTTCCTATACCTCAGCAGTGTCCTTTCCTTACAACCCCGACGCCCTTTCTGATGATGAAGCTCCTTACGACCCCAACAGCCATCAAGGTTCCGTTATGCATTTAACCGGAGGTCCAGATGATCCAGAAGTACTAGGTCGTCTCCTTGTACAAGATGATAAAAAAGAAGTATAACACCTTGATTTTAGTATCTGGACCCATTAATCGGGGTTCTGGGCTATATTGCGAAGGTTCGTCTGCCTGTGTACGATCGTTTGCTCTACTTGTACTAAGCCGGCATACTAGCAATTACTAAGGAACTATCCTGATGACGACATACCTGAGAGTCCCATGGCCATTGCCCACGATGATGACCTTCAGCCCATCGAAACGATGGTAGGTCCCGGTCAAAATACCTATTCCCAAACTGAACTAGAACGCGCGCACCATGGTGCACGAAGGATTCTCTCACTGGGGATGCAGTAGAGAACTTTTTGCATGCGAATAACTTCCCGGTGGTCCTTGAGAATGGCCGTATGTGTCCTGCAACTCTACAAGGAATGCCAGGAGGGGCTGAATACTAATTTCGATAGTCATGAAGCTTCAGTACCCAGAATCTGACAAGGTAAAATTTCCATGCCGCACGATTGGCGCTGCCATCTAGCTCCGTCTGACTGTGTTTCGGCAGTCCTCTGATTAGTGATAACACCGTCAACCTTGCTGTCAACCCCGAAATCGATGTTACGCCCTCTGGTGCAAACGCAGATGCCATTGGGTCTACCACGGCCCCGGTTGATAGATACCAAGACAGGCCTCGGGCTCGGAGGCCTAACTGTGGAGATGTTGTCTGGGCCCTGTGACATTTGCGGTCACGGTAATTAAGTGGTTTTCGGGGTGGAGATTTTAAATTACGAGGTAAAACTTGGTTGTGAATTGTGAAGTGTCCCTATTTTCCCAAGCTGGATGTCCATTGCATACTAGTACGTAGTGTGGACTATACTAGTACTGTATCCTGGGCCGGCCCACTGGCATCCGTATCCTATACTGGTATGATCCGTCTCTTTATGCACTGCACCACGCTGCACTAGCAGTCTGGCATGAGATGAGTGTGCGAGCTAAAGCGCTAAAGCCTGATTGAGATTGACTTGATTCATCGGATGTGACCCGGTAGGTTTTCGTCCGGCTAAATCAAATCAAATCAACACTGGCAGGATAAAGATGAGGACTACTGTACACCGTGACGTGCAGTGGCGTCTCGCCGCACTGGAACCGGTCGGGCGCGGCCGACATATAGCCCTAAATCGGTGCGTACGGTGCGCAGCGCCGCCCCCAACCGAGAGCTTTACAACTTCATGATGGTATACAGTGATGATGGCAGCAAGCAAACCATGCACTGCTAGGGGAATTTTCATTCAGGATAGAGTCAAAGAAAAAAAAAAGAGGACATGGCCACGGCATTGCATCACAGAAGAGAATTTTTTTGTTAACGTATAGGCATCCCTTATGACGGCGGACGTGACATGCTGTGAGGTAGGCCAGGCACGCACCGACTCATTGAGACGTATAAGTCTTGTATGCTATTTCAGCACAGCAGATTTTACCGAAACTCCCTTATCTGTCACTAAAGCTTCAGCGCTGAAACATTCCAAGCCATTTCTGTGTGCCTACGGCGAAGCATAGGTCTTTATCCAGGACTCGTTTCTGATCCAAAGTACTGTATTGTATAGAAAACTTTGTAAATACAACTCTAGAGCTAAAAATCAAGGGAAAATGCATAAATACAGGTCATAGGAAGGACACCATTTTCACCGGCTTGCGCACCGCCGCGGAACTACCTACCTTGAATCTGAATGATACGACGTACGCAGGCTTCGCCTCTTTCCGCGAAGATGCAGGCTTGTTTTTATCCGTTGTGGGTATCGTAATAGGTCGTCCGAAGAAGTCGACAGCAGGCTGTTTTGGATTAGGTCGGTGCTGAGTCGCATGGGATGAGAGAAAACGGAAATATAGCTAACCTTTTCCATGATGTCCACATCGGCAGCGGCGGTTTTACTTCGTTTCTGTGGTGGCTCGCCCGCGGCGGAGGACACGAACGTTCCCTCGCCATCCTCTTGCGCAAGATCATTTTCGTTTGTATCTTTGGCCCCTCTTGAGCTACCAAAGAAAGTGGAAGACTTGGTCGATTTGGTTCGCTCGATGGCCTCTGCATGACGGACCGCGAGCTGAGCATCGATCTATGTGAACAAACAGTGAGCGGGACATGCCGCTGCCATTTGCCATTGCACCACTGCCCGACTTCCTGGCAGGGTGTCAACGTGGACTGACCTCTGTGGCCACAAGGTGTCTCACGGCATAGCGTGGAGGGGAATATCCGCTGCGCGCTTGCCATCGTATGTCACGAATGAATCCACTGGCCTATTAGCGGACATCAGCGACCGCCAGCACGAACAGAGTCCCTAACGCACGGTCAAGTCTGTATATGAGTTGTCCATCCTCGGCCCTTTCCTGGACGAAACGGAGCTCGAGGAGACCATGACGTTCACGAGGCGGGAAAGCATGACTTTCTCCTCCGGGCGGATCACCTGGCTGTTGACCTGTATCGTGCAAAGTGTTAGTCCCATCAATATACAAAATAGAAAAAGTTCCGCACAGGACGAATGGGCGGAGAGATGATGCGGTTGAGAAGCGGCGCGAATTCGAGGGTGAGCACAGGCTCGCTCACAAGGTCACGGAAGTGGCCAGCTAAGCGTGCGTTGCCTGTACGTACCGCGCGCGCAAGCGACTTGTATATCTCTTCGTTTGCACGCGTCTTGACATGCCACTATGCTATTCGTTAGCCCTGGCCCTTCAACGAGAATGAGCATCGAGGCAGGTAAGCCTACCTCCCAGTCAGCCTTCGGTCGTTCTACGCGTGGTCCGCCGCGCTCCTGAAAGAGTGGGAAAAACGGCACTAGAGTGTACGAGAGGTACTGCAACACGCCGTACTCTCTCTCTGATCGCATGGCGCCCGAAAGGACGTCATACGTGACCAGCCACTCGTTTGCTTTTATGTACCGTTTGAACGTGGCGTCGTGGCGGTGGAGATTCGCATAGTGCTCGAAGCAACCCAAGGCAATGCGGTCCAACATGCCTGTTGCTTCGAGCGCATGACTGAGACGCTCCACGTACTTATTCTCATCAGCCTCGCAAAGACCACGGTCCTTGACGCGCTTCTTGCTCATAGGACAGAACAAGTCCGTAAGGACGCTGAGGTAATTTGTGTCTGCCTCTTTCATACCTGCTGCGGCGCTGCGAACTAGCTGCTCTGTTACATCTTGACTTCGTGCCTTGATAAACTGGGAAGAGGGTGGTCAGGCGAGGGAACGTAGCGACGGTTGAATGAGGACTACCTGGAGAGTGTTGAGACAGCCACGCAAGTCACCTAGAGCTATCCCAACTAACGTGCTGAGCGCCCTTGAATCGGTTCTGAGACCTTCTATGTCACAGATATCTCGTAATCTTTTGACGACATGTATGTCGGCGGGACGCGTGAAGCGAATTACGCGCGTTAGAGGTCGCAGTTTGGCCAGTGACGACGCATATAGGTCATTGCATATGCAAATAATTGGGCGTCGAAGGGCTCGTTTGCCTTTATCTCCTTTCTTCTTACTGCGGGACTTGTTCGGCTTTTCATAGGTGAGCTGGATGAGTTTGTTGATGAACCCATGTGCCTAGAGGTAACTTAATTCACATGGCAGACATAAGAATTTTGGAGCTCACATTGTCTCCAGTGGCTCCATCAATTTCGTCAATGACGACAAGGACGGGCATTGAACTTCCGACAGCGTAACCTGATTCCAGTGCCGGCCGTATGCGCTCGTCCACGACCTGGCCTGATCGCGCATCACTGAGAAGTGTCATCAGGGAAAGGTTCGGCTCAGCAGAGGAAAAAATATACCTAGCATTGATTTCGAAGACACTGTACCCCGCCTGCGCAGCCACAACATGCGCAAGTGTCGTCTTCCCCAGTCCAGGAGCTCCAGACAATAGCAATATCTATAATTGTTAACCCAGGTAATCTTGCTTCTCGAAGAATGCGCACCTTTTCCTGAGGTCTACACAATTCATCTTCTGAACTCATAAATTTCTCTCCATCTCTTGCACGCTTTTTCCCCTTTCCTTTCCCAAATACACAAAGATCCCACTGCTTTACCCATGCGAGTACTTCGCGATGCACACGCTCGTCTCCGAGAAGGTCAGTAAAGCGTTTGGGCGATAACGATCGACCAGAGGGTCTCTTCTGTTCTTGAAGAATGATCCGAGGACGTGGAAGGGTCAGTGTTCGGGTGCATGAGTCGTTGTGCTGTAGCAGCAGAAAGCTCGTCCATTAGGCGGTGGATAGGAATGGCCAAGAGGTTTCCCATGGTCTTCTCGGGCGCGACAGGTCTCTGCTAGTGGTGAAGGAACGTGGGCTCGGATTTAGTGCTCATCTCTTATGTATGGGTATGCGTACCGAAGATCCGATCATGCGTGACTTTCTCTTCAGAAATATTGTCTTTCCGTCAAATGTACTTGAGCGCAACGAAGGGCGAGGCAAAATTATCGGGGCGCTTGTCGTCGTGGCTGCGATGTCTGTGCTTGCACTCGGCCGGGGATAGCGTTTAAGGAGATCAGAAATATCGGCAGGTCATCATCTAGGGACTATGTGAGCAAGGTGCTACGCTTGGGAGGGCCAAGTCTCACCTTGTGTCTGCGATGGAAGGCCACTAGGTAGCATGTTCGCGTCACCTGCTCCTTCAGATTAGGTAGTGTGAGCTGGAACAAATTGCATTTGTATCCACCTGATTCTACTCGTGAGTGATATAACGACCCATTCTGTCTGATTGGCGATGAAGGAGTACTGTGCTGGCCAGATGATGAAGATTGATTGGCCAAATGGAAGTCCAGAAGGCAATTCGGAGCAAGGCCTTGTAGATCAGGGAGTCCAGTATTTGCACTCATCGCCTCTTCAATCCGCAAGGGACCAGCTAGACCAGAGTCAGCCATTGTGTGTAGTCGACACTGTCTGGTGTAATGGTAATGAAGAGCGCGTCGCGGTCGCGTTGCGGTCTTTATCACGTGGTCGCGCGATTGAGCTCAGACCTCGCTTGCTCTATCCCGCTCATTCTTCGTTATCGCTGTTGTGTCACAAGGACGCTTTTGATATATCTACATTTACTATCAAATCTAACCACATCAAGCGGTCGTACTCCACATCATGCTCGGGCCAGCGAGTCTTGCTATCAACGACCTAGAAGTTGGATCTGACTGTCTGCACGGCCCTAGGTAGTGGTCAAAGTCATGCGGCGAAACATTAAATACATTTCTCCGTAAAATATCCATGATCAGACATGAGACTAACGGGTTCGTTAATTAGAATGCCCACACAGTGGCAAGTGAAACAAATACCTATCATCTCAACCATCTGCGCAGAGTGCAGTTCATGAATCTCGAGAAAGTGCGACCCCATGCCAGGCATGGAAGCCGGGTGAAATCGATCACCGATTTGAATACTGTTGAGATGAAAGGCAGATCGGAGTTGGCCAGAAGTACTACAGCGGAGCTTGCGGCGGATCAGAAGGGAATGGAGATCAAGGATGAGACATTGGCACCTCGAGCGAACGACGCGTAGCAACCCAGACGCACCAATCCGAGTTGGCACCCTTAGTTCTGACGATCTGTGGAACTAGGCTCAGTGAGAAGAGTGTTAAGATCGGATGAGGACGAATGACTGACATGATCGTGACGCTGTCGCAGCCATTAAATAAAGTAGTGACACCATCCAGAGTTTCACCATGTATGCGGATTGAAAGTGGAACGCGCCCAGCCCAGAGAATTTCAGCAACTTGTCGCTGGTGAATGTCTGTCATGACGGTCCTGCGACGACGGACTGAGTATCTTGTGTACCCGCGAGTGGGTGATAGACGCGCTCTGCGGTGTAAAACGACTCTGTGTGGACAGCAAACATGTGAACACCTGAGCAACATCGTAATGGAGGAATTGAGCAAATCGGAGGAGTATATGTGAGGAGCATCTTAGGGGATGAAGATGAAGGTGCAGGAAGGGTGGTCGGGACAAGATTTATGAGAATGCGAGATACTAGCCGAGATAACGGATCCATTGGTGTCTCTGTGTGTCCTCGGCGAGAGTGTCAGCGATGAGCGGATTCGGACGAACAAAGCCAAAGCGATGAGAACCGCCACACGCGATCACGCACACGCCACGTGATTCGAGGTCACACTATTTGTGGGTATTTGGGCAGCGTTCGTCTCGCTCGCTGTTGTGTTGGCGCGCAAACTTGGCAATACAAGGCAAGACAAGCGAGAAAAGGCCTGAATTGATCGTTCACCTCTCAACTCACCCAACAATCGTGCCAACTTACCCCCCTCGTCGAGCACGATACCAACCCCACCCATTAGCCCTGGCTTTCATCATCCATTAATCAAATCGCCCCTTCCGTCCCTTTTGGACCTGTTGTATGGCTCAGCGTCGCGGGTCGCACTCAAGACTGCAATCAACGCGACAGCTAAAAACACTGCCCACACCAAAATTATTCCAAGACTCGCCACCACCCATCCTCGCACAGAGGTGTACTCTCTCTCTTTCGTTCTTTACGAACGTCAAAAATCCATCCAGCGCGTCCACATCCCCGTCCTCCTCAGAGTCACGCCCGTCCTTGCACCCTCCAATTCAACCTTCGTCGTCTCCCTCGCGTCTAGCTATTAAAGAAACGGTTGTTATGCGTGTTCCAGTGGTTCGGATCATGTCAAGGTGGGCGCGAAGCGCAAGCGTGTGGTTAGCGGAACGAGAACACACATAGTGTTCCACGGGGTTCCCGCAATGGCCTCAATGCGTTCAAACGCCGAAGACCATCTCTTCAACATGAAGAGTCGAGCGACGAGGGACCGGAACAGCGATGGAAGTCGATGCCCATATACTGTGCTCGGATTCAGAACGTTACAGTGACGGGGATGCTAGTGATTGGGATTCATGTATGTTCTCTCTTTACCTTTTGAATGCTCTTCTAATCCATCTCTATAGCTGTAGACTACCTCATCAACCAAGCGCCCACCCGCGAACTCTTACGATTAAGGAAAGGCCGCCTTCAAGATTTGCACCGCTCCGCGGCCTGTCTGATGATCTGAGACACTCACGAAGCAGGAAATCATTGATGCGTTATTTCCGCGCGTGACGACTCACGGAGCTACCTCCATCCTCGCCCTACGCCGGTACTAACTCGAGCGAGTGTTCATCTGACGACGGCAATATTGCAGGAGGGAAGAGACAGACGCTGGTGGCCAGCGGAGGTCGCATTCCCTGGGCTCACGACGGAATGTGGCGCATAATGTCACCCACGCACCAAATCTTGCTGCCTCTCAGCTGGGTCGAAGTCTATCCCTTGGCCACACAAGGACTTTACAACCGGTGTTAGTTGCCAATTGAGACAAGGTCCGTGGCCGGTTTCAATCACGTGAACTGACTGACCAAACCCACCAATGCAGGCGTAGAGCAGCATCACTTCGTTCTTCACCAACGACTTCGACAGCGTCGGGATCTCTTCCATCCCACCGCTACGCGTCTTCGATCTCGTAAGGTTTCTGGAGAGGACGGATCTGTGGCGTCAACTTTGCACTCCACCAGATCTAGAGGAAAGCGAAGCATGTCGAGTTCAACGAGCAAGTCCAAGTTGCCAACGTCGAGGCTCTCAGTGATCTTACTGATTTGTCCGATGCTGAACCTTACAGTCCCCGAAATACCATCTCCCGGCGATTACGCAGTCAAGGCGGGAGGTCGGCGCGAACGTCACCAAAGCGAGAGAGCAAGAAAATGATCAGCAACTCAGTCACGATGATGACGAGGTCGATGATGAGGTCGATGAGCTTACTCGTCACGAGATATAACGCCTCCACCAGTGACACGATCGTACACCAGTCAAACGTCGTTGAGACGCGGCAGACTCAACACATACACCACCCGATGAGAGCGACGATGGAGATGACGAAGAAGAGGAGGAAGTAGAAGAGGATGGTGGTGCACAGAAGATGCTGTGTCTGTGGACGTAGCCGAAGAAGACGGTGACGATGCAGAAGAAGAGGATGATGCCACGCTCGTGGAGCCGCGTAAACTTCGCAATGGGAAGATTGTTGTGAAGAAGATGGTCTAGAAACTGTTGATGAGCAAGAAGGTAGTGAAGAATCTACGCAAGAAGAAATTCCGTTGATGAGGAGATTGACTCGAAGCTGAGGACGATGAATCGGAGGAGAGTTCCACGACGAATTTGCAGAGGAAGCGATGGATGATGGTGAGTAACACTCATTTTTAACAACCTTTCTGATGATGTGCCCAGTCGATCTCACCATGCGACGGCAAGAGTCTCGTACGCCTGCGACGGGATGATCTCGTTCGGTTGTGCGAGAGTCGTGATCTAGACGTCGGGTACTAAGCCCAGCTCGCAGAGGCACTACTCACTGCGTGACGCCAGTCTGAAGCATCATCTCCTTCATCGCAGGAACTATTCGTCCCCTTCTATACGCTCAAGGCCGTCGGTGGAGTAACAAGAGCAAGAGTTTCTCTCCACCGTCCTCCTCCGTACACATGTGCACATAGATGAGCCCCGGACACCCCCTCTATCATCCGCACAAAGGGAAAGGACGAAGATCTCGAACTCGACCTGGAAAGTCTGGGTTTAGAGGATCGTGAAATCCCTCCTGACAAACTTACGAAAATCGAAAAAATTGGGAGCGGTGGTTTCAAAGATGTGTTCACCGGTAAATTCAAGGGGCGTAAGGTTGCAATTGCTGAATTCCGTGGGCACCTCACTGCAAGTAAGTTGTCATTTTTAAAACGCGCGCTGCTGTTCGAGCACTGATTATTTATACTCAAAGTGGACATCAAGGAATTGAAACTTTTAGGGGGTTCAACCACCCCAACATCGTCCGTTTCGTGCGTGTTCATTACTTCCACGTTCATGGCAGGGCGTTTAACATGTCCATTCGGCAGCTGGGCGTCAGTATCCCGGAAGATACACGTGTCACCCCTGTGATGATCGTTAGTGAGCTCTGCTCAAACGGAGACTTGTTCGACTATGTTCGGAACGTACTTCCGCCATCCCTTTACCGCGTTGTACGTCCGATCGCACCTGCAGCTTACACAAGGCCTAAGCTATATTCTTAGTTATCCATCATGTTGGATGTCGCTCGTGGTCTTGAGTATTTGCATCAGCGGAAGCCCTCGGTCATTCATCGTGATTGCAAATCTTCAAACATCCTCATTACCTCGAAAGGAATTGCCAAGATTGCCGACTTTGGTTTGGCCAAGGTGAAACAAAGCACGCGCTCCATGGTCCGCAGCCTTGTCGGTACCGTTAATTGGCAGGCGCCGGAGCTGTGGCACGCACACCCCAAATATAATCATAAAGTCGACGTGTTTGCGTGTGGCGCGGTGTACTGGAGATGTTTGCAGTGGCATCTACCTAACAAGAAGTACCCGTGGGAGGTGAGTCCTCCTGGGCCTGGTTATGTATAATCGTTGTTGATCATGTCTGTCCAGGGTATGAATGAGCACGCGATTTACGAGGCCGTTGGATCAAAACGGCAACGGTGCGTCGAAATAACTTTTTCCCGCCCTCATATATTCACGAGCTGCCACTTCAGACCGTCCGTGTCAGGACTGCGTAAACAGTGGTGTCCGGAAATTGTAGACCTCATAGAACGCATGTGGGCGCAGGAACACCAAGACCGCCCACCATTACCGAGGTTGTGACGGAGCTTGAGGAGCTCGTCCGTAAGTACAAGTAAAACGATGGTTTGCTGCCACACACAGCTTTACTTTTTTTATGCTTTATCATGCGTCTTGGGTGCGCATGCTTGCTTTCTATTGGCTAGACCCAAAGTTTCGTTTTCACGCCTGCCATTTTGTATATCCCGCGTCTTGCGCTGCCAGCGCTCAGCTCAACCTCATTATTTCAATCGCACCCCACACATCTTTTGCTTCTTCTGCACCCTACAATTGTATATTATACTTGTCAAATCTCAATGTCTTGTACAAACACAGATGGCTTTTGGACATTAGCCAAGTTCTTTGCATTCTATCAGCGTGTGACACTGACGAGCCGATCCACCCTTACACAAGGGCGTACGCACATCGGATACTATTACACTATTAGTGTCTACCAATTCAGGTCGTCTGTCACTACAACCACTGAGGGCATGCTACAGTTAGGTCCCAAAACCATCTTCTATCTTCCAGGCGTGCTATGTACTGCGGATCATACCTGGTACACACTTTCAATTTTGTACATCTTGTGCATTTCCGACGTCAGGCGCATCGGATCCAACCACCACGTCAACTTTGTACATCTTCGTATCTGGCGGCGTGACGCCGTACTTGTCCACCGTAACAGCAGCAGGCGCGGCATCATCGGCAGCGGCAGTCTTCATCTTTCCCCTCTTATCGTTAGGCTTTGCCGGCTTCCCCGCGCTATCCTCTCCTTTTCGATTGCCGGGGCGCCTCGGCGGCAGTGACACCAGCTTGCTTGCGAGACCGCGGGCGCGTCCTTCAGGAAATTACGAATGAACTCCCAAACTCTTCTCCTGCTTCCCTT
>JAGKRU010000183.1:0-42172 GCA_022884055.1 Russula griseocarnosa | reverse complement strand
CTCCTGGGAGCGTTAAGCGTGTAAAGCGATACCTGGCGGTCTTCAACAAGTAGCCGGAGGGTGTTCAGGCGACTTGGGGTCATAAATGAGGGATCGACGGTCTGCCAACTGCGGGGGAGGCCCACGTTCAGCATCTCATTTCCATACTACAAAGCCCAGAAACACCGCGCGCTCTGCGTACCTTTCACCCGCGACCGCGCATGCCACGGCCGAGCGTCCAGAGCATCCGTTGCATTCACATCCGCACCACGCGCGAGGAGGGAGCGCGCGTAGGATTCGTCCCCACGCGTCACGGCATTAATGAACTGCGCGTTGATCGACGACGACGACGACGGTGATAAGGATTAATGATGTCGTCGTGGTTGGTTGTGCGGTTGACGCGGACGGGATTATGTCTGCGGACATGCACGAGAAGAGAGGAGAGAAGACGAGAACGGCAGAAAAGGGGCACGACGCGGCGTTGTGGTTGATGGATGAGGGAAGTCGGAGAGGTAAGCGGAGGAGGAGAGGACAATAAGACTTGTAAGTTAGCCCAAAGGACAAAAATTCCGCCAAGGCGTCTTTACTGTAATACATTGGGAAGAATTATCCACATAAGTGGAGCACGAGGCCAATCAAGCACTCATTACCGGGCGCCTGCAACGTTACTTGCAAATGGATAACCCGGAAATTCATCCCTGTGCCGAATAATGTACACCAGGGGTCAATATCCTCACTCCCGTCCTGCGCGGGTTTGCGGGATTAGAGGCACAACCCTGTGGCACCCACGTGTCCGCGCCGCTGCGCCCATCACGCTTTTGGTAATTCGTCCGGCACGTGTTCTGCACGGAAATCGAGAATGTATGCCCATAAATTAGTTACTAACGGTCTGTCGAGCGAAATATTGATTACATGTAGGTAAAGGAAAATACAAAACCCCGAGCCCGAGGACAACTACTATGTGTAATAGGGCGAATATAAAATGCTGCGTCAGACGTCACGCGCCATGATTGCAATACAGCACACCTTTCGCGCCACTCATTTACTGCAACGTCAAAATTTGTGTAACGTAACGTAAAAGTTGTCAAAGGTAGTTTGACTTCAAGTAACTTAGGCTGTTACTCATCGCTCGTTCACAAGAACGCGGTGGATTTCCCACCAGATTCAGGCACCTCGCTATGATTGCGCAAGTCGGTGTCTACTAGTATAAAGCTACAAGTATGTGGATAATGGATGCAAAGGCAAGATCGAAAATGACATTATCAATCATGTCCAAAAGGATAGGATGGATCGGGGGAATGGCTCGGAGCACATGGGATGGAATAATCACGCATCGCATAAATTACATATTAAAGGAAAGCATCTCGTCCGAGCGTTCCCTGAGGACATAATGTCAGGGTGTCGAAGGCTAGTAATATCGTTTACACACACTTGACTTGTTCGAAATTTGCAACGGCCCGATCAACGGCCATCCGTTATTCTGTAGACAATCAACAGCAAACTGGACGTTGAGGCGAGTGAGCGGCATATTGGTCACGAGTGATCTTTGGGTTCGGGCTATCACATTCGTCGGTCAGTCTTGACAAACAGAGTAGAAAACCATCGAAAGCGTACAATCTCTTCGAGTTGACGCTGAATAGACGCTGGTAATGACGCGGCTGCTGCTTGGGGGAGCTGCCTGCACAAGAAGAGGTCCAGGACTCCATGCTTCGTGGCTGGAAAAACCCGGATCACAAGTTGATCTGATAGTATTTCTACGTCCCACCATTCGCTTTCGCCCTGATTTGCCGGTTAACACAATAATTAGCATACGCCGCTTTCCAGATAATCGGACCTACCTTGACCCTTCCGGTGCAGGAACCAAAATAAACGACCGATCGAACGATCGAACTCCTCCAACGGTTCTGTCATGACAAAGCTTAACTCCAGAGAGCAGGAGTCTTGGGCTGCTGTGACAAACTTCAACAAATTGTCCATGGATGGATAAGAATAGTGTCGTTCGGTCTTCATGAGTTATCGGCATGCATCAATGCAGAACTTCTCTGCCGCACCGACAATATCATGCTTCGTTTTGGGGAGAGATGACATAACACTGAGAGTGTCTTCCCGCCCACGTGAATGCTCTTCAGCATCTTGTCGACTGCACTGCCACCCTGCTAAGATTTCTGGATCCTGCACCCAACCACGGGGACACTCTAAGTGGCGTTGATTTGGCATTTCTCTTGAGTACTGGAATCCTTGGATTTTGGCACGTGCAGGGATGGATGTATTGGCTTGGAATGAGAATGTGGCAAGCTCATTATAGACATTTGACAGCACAGCTCTTTGTGTATCAAACAAAGGGAAAAACCTGAGCGTACTATGAAAAGAAACCGACAGGAAGATGAGGTGAACGCATACCGAGCAAAAAATGAGGTAATAAGGCTGCCATTCACCCAGCAATGAGGGGGGTTGCATTGGGGCGGGGAAGTCTTTTGCCATCGAATGTGAGCCAGACGATCCAACTGGATGAGGCGTCCGTGGGGCATCGAAAGATATTTTCGTGACAGGCTCCTTATCCAACATTTCAAGTGTCGGAAACCGTCGCATGATGTTGCTGCAACGCGGTGAGCAGCACCTAAAGATCGAATGGTAACGTACTCACTTCCTGTAGCTGTCTACGCGGTTATTCTGATACTCAATGTCTCGTATAGGGTTTCCAATTAGAATCAATTCGCGCAATTTCAACAACTTGTCCTTCTTGTCCGACAACTGCGATATGGAATCGAGGTCCTTCCACACACGGAGGCTATTATTCTCAAGAGAAAGATTGGCAAGATTCGGTAGGTAGTGGGCAATTGTTGTGATGACGTGCGTGGTTTGAAGGTTGTTGTTGGCGAGAGAGATCGTACGAACCTGGATATATGATGAATGAGAAAAAGAAGGGTGAATTGAGTGAATGGAACGCACAGGTGGTTTGAGTTGTGATGCGAGCTTGAATATCACTGCTGCTTCTCTTCCCGTACCCCGGGTACGCCCGGTGGTAGGAGGCCAGCCCTCATGATCGCCTCATCTTCAGACATTCGCTAAGCAAGAGGTAAGCGAAAGTAGCAAAATCAAGAGGAAAGACTCTACTTCGAGGTTAAGAAAACGGGATTGGGATTCCAGCGCCTTTGTACGAAGTTTCTCCATATTTCAAGAGGCTTTCCTACAGCCACTCGTGTCCCTGGTAATACTTTGTCGCCATTCAGCGATATTGCGTTCCGACGAACTCGCCCGAGCGCAGCACCACGGATGCTAAGAGGACCGAGGAAGAAGGAGCAATCCGGGTGGTAAGCTGGTGAAGAACAACGAGGAACGAGCCGACGGAGCAAGATGAATAATGTGAGTTTGGAGTTATCATTCGGAATGAGGCGAGCACAAGACACCGGTGGCACTGCGCAAACAGGAGATGAAGGTGGCAAAAGTAACCTGATATTTACCATGGAGTTACGAGTGGGCCCCGGTTGACCTTTAATCGAGTCGATGAGACGTGGCCGGTGCGGGCGTGACTTGGGGTGCCCTTGCGACCACCTGGCTTGTCTGCGGTGTCGCGCATGCGTTCGTCTCGATCCATGAGCCCGGCTTTGCGCAGAGCGGTATTGACCAGAATGTTAGAGCCAGAGGCAGAAGGGGTCTGAAGCATCTGAGGTAGAGTAGTCTTATGCCAGGTGATGGCAAGACAGGGACAAGGACAAGTGGGTCAGCAGCTTGCGCCAGTGACCTTAGCGAGTCACAACCGAGTCACACAATAAAAAGACTCGTGGATGACTAAGCGGGAACGTCCCCACGGCCGTGACAGTCTGGTCAAAGACTGACGGTGGCAGTGCCGTCCCCAAGGTACCCGATCCCCGCTTGTTAACACCTGCATTGCAACTGCACCCTACGCTCACATCAGGAATGCCACAGAATGCCCGGTTTGAGGGGTGCTGATGGTGCGTGCAGGCAGTTTGAGGGTGGTTATTAAGCCGTGACATCGGGGGTCATGAGGGGTTTATTGAACGTTTATTTTCCACAATATTTCACCAGTGATCTCTCCCCGGTCACCTCCATATTCGAGTCTCTCCTTGAACTAGGGTTACCTCGGACCATTCTTGCTCTAGACAAGTCTGAATCTTGACATCCGATATAAATGGATAACCCGCAACATTATCAGCCCCTTTCCCATGCACTACAACCCCCGCTTTCTCAGCCTTCCCAATATTCCACATTTCCCGCGTCCAATGCGGCGCAACCATATTCCGTGAGCGGCACTCAGCGGGAAGAGGAAGAGGAGGAGGAGGAAGAAGTCGTCGAGGAGGAACTAGATGATACTGATCGCAGGGAATTAAGTCCCTCAGCGTCCCTCAAAACAAACAAGTCGTAGGGTGTGTAATCTTGTCACGCTCGAATATTTCGGAATCCACATTTTTTGACTCTCTGCCGGAAGCCCGGCCGCGACGGGAAATCATTCCCCGCAAGACCAACCCTCTCAGATAACGTCTGCTGGCCAGTCTTCCGCCACGCTCCCGACTCATCGGAGCAGAAGCGCCGTCCAGGTCGTCCTAAAGGTTCTCGGAACAGAAAACCCCGCGAGAATGCTGCCTCTGTCGGCAAGTCCCAGTTCCCGAGTTACCCTATTTCACAGGGTGGTGCACCACCCTTACCAGGTGTCACAGCCCAAAATCAGCAGTACTACGAATTTCAATGGCGGGTATTGAACCTGTGCTCCGAATTCTATGGTGCTGCAGAAGAGCTTATTGTACGTTCTGTGTACCAACCAGTTCCACAATATTTTGAGTTTTCCTAGAAAGCAACGCCCTCCATGGTCATTGCCCAGTCATATCAAACGGGCCATCCAATAAGGTCGATCCCCTCAGTTTGCTAAACGAAGCCAAACGGATTTGTGACCAACTAGTGCGTCGGATTTTACAACATACCTATCTCTCATTGACACCATACCTGTAGCTTCAAAATCCTAGTCAACTCGTTGGTCAGCCACCACCATCCGTATACCCCTCTGTGTCTTACCCATCTCAACCCCAAGCAACAACGACCACATCTGCAGCAACGACACCTCAGCCGTCCACTGTTATCACTAACCCTTCCACGTTTGTCATGCCTCTCGGTATGCCCGGTACCTCTCAGCCCATTTATCCTACGGTGTACACGACGACCCGCCACGATACCCCACAGCGCCCTACTACCAATACCCCCATGCCCCTGGTTACTATCCGGGCATGCCGACCCAGTCAACTCCCGCTCCAACAACGTCTGCCTCTGCTCCCGCCACTACTCAATTTGTCTCGTCCACGTCAAGCGCCACTACTTCAACATTAAACATGGCTGCAAGTAACCCTGCAGGGGCATCTGGGGCGTGGACGGATGACGAAGTTGAACGTCTGAAGCGCCTTGCAGAGCAAAGTCGAACTTCTGGATCGTCAAACGAGACTGACTGGACTGGGTCGTTGGCCAATGGGGCAACACTCGCACAAGGTCTGTAGGCTTCTTTATTTGGTTCGTATATTGTGCTAATGATAAACATTCAGACATCAAATTCTTCTTAAAGCAACAGCGCTCAGCCTTAAAGAAAGCACAACTCGCGGCATCAAACGAAAACGAGAAGGCGAGATCTCCGGCACATCCGAAGCAACCCCAGCTCCTGCACCACCAACGCCTGCACCACCAATGGGCTCTCTCACCAATGCAGCTGTACAATCTCCCGCACAAAGCCATACCACCACACCCACCCCGTCTACTGGGCCACCACCGGCCGTGCACAACCCCGTCCCCCCACCACCGCTCCAGTCAACTTCCACACCAACTCCAAGCCGGCCGACGACCACGGCCCCTCAATCTAACATGCCATGGCCAATGCCTACGGTTGCTGCGAACACGTCTCCTGTGATCGCGACAGCCACAACTGCCCCACCACAGACAGATCAGCGAGGTACAAACTATTATCGCCAACCTCGCGCACCTCCACCAGCAGCAGCTCAAACTGTGAAGACAGTTCCTTCGACATCGCATCAGTATATTTATCAGCCAAATGGGAAGTCGAGTTAGTTGACTTGTCTGATATGTCACACTGGTTTCTTTTTCGTGTATTCGTTGTCACTGGTTTTACATTGGTTTTTTTGTTGATTTTCCGAGTTGGCATTGTTACCGAAAAAGAATATCACAATCACAGTAAAACATTTGGTCACGATACGCGTCACGGGACCGAACGGGTTCCGATCATATGAGCTGTATCTTTGCTCTTGCCGTTTCGTCATGGCCCCATTCGAGCCACCAGAAAGCGTATTAACGGGCTTCAAAGAGAGGATTGAGGCTCTTTCTCTCCAAGGTATTATCATCCAGTCAGTTATGCTCACACAGCTGATTTGTGTGAGGAAGGAGACCGCCTCTATGTAGGGACTGCGATCGGGAATCTGTCCGTGTACAGTGTCGATAGCCCACCAGGTAGACTCTAGCATTGATTCATAAAGCAATGTGTCTGACGCGAAGAGTAGAGGGTAAGGCTTACACCGTGACCCTTTTGGAGACCAAGAAAAACTTCACAAGGAGGGCTATCGACCAGCTGGGATTTGTGAAGGATATAAACTCGCTTGTCGTACTGTCACGTACGTAAATGATTGACCCCACCCCACACCCACTCCTTTGACAGTCCCCAAGAGTCCCAGGTTACGTTGTACAACCTCCCCGACCTGTCTAATCCTACTCCGCTCCCGAAAGCGAAGAGTGCATTTTCCTTTGCAATACACACATCCGTGCAACACTTGTATCCTGATGGAAGAAAGATTCGTCCACAAGATACCGAGTTCACTTCTCCAACCATTCCGGTCCCTACAGTCATTACATACTTAGTCGTCGGGTGCCAACGCAAGCTAGTGGTTTATTCGTGGAAGGATGGAGAGGCACAGGATATCAAGGTTTGTCGACTAGGTTTACTTTCTTGGTTCCTCATGACAATATCGCAGGAATCTCCTCTACCGCACTCAGCACGAACTATTGCCTTTTTGAATTCTGAAGTTGTTTGCTTGGCATACGGAGGGGATCACGTCCTATTTTCCCTTGACTCTATGTCGATGATTGAGATTTACTCTGCCCTACAACGAGTAGGTCTGGAGCTGGGATTGGTAATGTTGGCATGAGTGCACTTTCAGGTTTGGGGGGATACATGACCCTAGGCCTGGGATCGAAGCTCAGACCATGTGTCACTAATGTTGGCGTCGAAAATGTGCTCATTGCCAAAGACAGTACGTACGCCGCTCCCTTATATCATCTGCATCTAAATATGCCATAGACGATGGTCTCTTCATTGGTGTTGACGGCAAGCCATCGCGTAAGCCGCATATATCCTGGTCGGCACCTCCAGAGGATGTTAGTACGTCGTGCGATCAAATAGAGTTGTACGGGAAACTAACTTTATCATTAGGCTTCGTCAAGCCATATATATTTACCATACTTCCAGGAGGGAGTGTGCTCAAACCGCCCGGTGACGATGTAGGATCGACACCAGGCCAACCATCTTTCTACCCGAGTCCTGTGATCCAGATACACTCTTCAATTTCTCTCCAATTATCCCAATCATTACCATTTCCGTTCAATTCTCCTCAACCTACATCTTCTCCGGCCCCAACCAACTACACCTTACGCCTCCTGACACCGTCTCCATCCGCCAAATCTCCCCTTTTCTTGGTCAGCACACCTACAGATCGGAGTACTGCGGCCTCAGAGGGCAGCACAATATGGTGTATTCGTATGAAGCCATGGGGTGAGCAAGCTGACGAACTTTTACATGCCGGAAAGTATGCGGAGGCTCTCGCTTTGCTCGACATCATCGATGTTGCCCTTCTACCAGATAAAGTACATACTCACCAAAGTGCACATGACTCCTTGCTGATGCATGCATCCTTGAAGGATAAACGTACTAGCTTGACAAAAGCATTAGACGCGGTATCGCAATTCCGTGCTGGCGAATTTGATCGCGCGCTCGACTTGTTTGTCAAATTAAATATAAATCCAGCAAAGGTCATCTCCCTATACCCCGAATCCATTTCAGGTCGCTTGTCGGTCCCACACGACCAGTGGATCCAGATGTTCGGCGGACCCACCCCAAAGGCTGCGCGAGAAGCGATATCATCATCTTCATCTAACTCTTCCGAACATGGCGGTGATGTAGAGGACCCGGCTGTACAGACAATGGGATCAACAGGTAAAGCAGGCAAGCCGAAAAATCCGCTCGAGGAGATCCGGGCCTCTGGTTTCAAGGATTCGGACACGGCGTCGATAACAAGCACTGGAAAGAAGAAGCCGCGAAAAGGTCCGCACATTATTGTTTATTACGACGTTTTATTTGACGAGATTGCGTAGATAATTTCAGCCGCTCACTCGAGAGCCTCCTACAGTATCTCCCAGACAGACGCCAGAAGCTCCTCGGCGCGCTCGAGGCTTTTCATATTACACCTGCACAGTCTCACCGCCATGCCTTCCTATCCGATACATCAAGCGATTCACTGCGCGGAATCCCTGATACCCCCTTTTCTTCTCTCACACCCGAACAGCTAGTCCTGTGTGCCCAGGTCGTAGATACAGCACTTTTCAAGTCATACTTGGTAGTGCGACCCGGGCTGCTTGGCCCATTGTGTAGGCGAGATAATTGGTGCGAAGTAGCGGAGGTCGAGGAGACACTTGCCGCCCGTGAGGTGTGTACTTTCTCTTTTTCTCCTCGTACCCACAAACTTATGGCAAATTCCCGGTTAGAAATACTCTGAGCTCATTGATTTGTTTAATGTCAGAAAAATGCATTCCAAAGCTCTGGAACTCCTTCGTCAGTGAGTAAAATTCGTATTACGTGTGTTCAATTCCACCGAGACGTCGTATGTAGGCTCAGCGAGAAGGAAACGGATATGAAGGATAGGCTAGGGCCGTCTATAACATATCTCCAAAGACTCGGCCCGGAATACTTGGATACCATCTTCCAGTATTCGAAGTGGATCCTCAACGAGAATGCTGAGATGGCATTGGAGGTCAGCAATGCCATGGATTTCCTCTATACCACTTGCTGATGCTTCCAAGATCTTTACATCCGAAGAAGTGGAGTTACCACCGCAACTTGTTGCCAACTTCCTGGAGGGCGTCAACCGAAAGTTCTGTGCGCGCTATCTGGAGTTCCTTATAGAAGAGCGCCATGAGGAGTCGTACATATATCACGACCGTTTGGCAGAATTGTACCTCAGAATGACTTTGGACGCTAAAAAAGCAGGGAACGCAGGTATATAACAAGCAATAATGGCTGTGCGGCTCGTTGACATTCGATCAACAGAAAACCGGAACACGGCGTACGGGAAGTTGTTGCTGTTCACCGATAACACCACTCATTTCCGTGTCGATCGCTTACTTGGTATGCTCCCAAGTGATGGTATGCAGTTTAGAATATACACAAATACTAGGGGCTCATCCTTCGAATGCATAGACCTTTTTGAAGCAAGGGCGATTCTTCTTGGAAAACTGGGACGACACGATATCGCCTTGGAGCTGTACGTGTATAGACTACGCGACTACGCAAAGGCGGAGCGGTATGCTGAATCGATCTTCCGTGAAGTGACCTCTGACTTTTGACCGATAGACACTGCAAGCGAATGTTTCGACCGGGCACCGAGACCCAGAACATATTCTTGACACTTCTCCGTATCTACCTGCGCCCTCTTGTCAAGACAGCAGATGATCTGCTACGACCCGCGCTCGAATTGATAGAAAGGCACGGCCCCCGACTGGATCCTGAGGAAACGCTGCAACTTTTACCACCACTTGTTTCTGCACGTGACGTGCGCGTATTCCTGATTGGTGCTCTGCGCGTCCCGCGCTTCGATACCCGGGTCGTGCGCGAGGTTGCGCTTGCTCGGAAAGACCAGGTGGCGCGGAAGTTGATGTATTTGGAAGCTAATCGCGTCAAGATTACAGACAGCCGCATGTACGTGTTTGTGGGTGCAGGCCCGTATTCTGGGATGCTCAATACAATTCCCCCAGTTGTCCGCAGTGTCACAAGAGGATCGGCCCAAGCGCCATTGTCATTCACGCACCTCGGTGAGGCCCTATGCTAATTCTATCTTTCGCGATTTTTTTACATAGCTTGCATCACGTAGTGGCGAAGTCACACATTATCACTGCCGTGAAGCATTTACCAAGAGGCTGAAAGAGATACGGCAGACGTGATACCCTCAATACCCGCGAATATATAATAATTTCATTAGTACATCATGTTAGTCGCTTCCTGCCAACATCTATCGTTGAAGCATTCAGAACACCCCAAAACTGTCCTCCTCGTCTTTAAATAAATCAGGAAATTCGAGTCTGGGGAGTTGCGCCTTCGTTGTGGTGATTTTTGTCGGGGACACCTTAGGGACAAACCCAACAGGAACAGCTTCAATTATTTCATTCCGTTGCGATAACAAGGTCCCGGAAGAATGAGATACGGACTCCTTTAGCGAACTCAAATTCTTCGGGGAAGGTGATTTTGACCTTTGAGGCGTGAAGATACAAGGTGAAGGCGAAAGCGTCTTCACCAGAGCAGAATAGCTTTCCTCCAAGTCCAATCCAGATGTACCACGCAGGGGTCCAGGTGATGACGCTGGTGGGGCCTGAGTCTCGAGCAGAGATTGGGGAGCCTCGGTAACAACGAGAGAGTTTCCACTCGTTGCTGAAAATGAGGAGTTGGGAGATTGAGCACTGCGTGATGGGCAAGTCTCGTGGATAGAACGGAACGGTCGTGCTGGAGAACGAACTCTCTTGGGTGAGTCGCGGGATAACAACAGGGAAGTAGCACGACGCGAAGCCTTGTGTGAATTCCCAACACCCCATGGATCGGGGAAATTAAGGAGATCCCCATCAGAGTGTACTGCCCTCGACCAAGTGCCTTCGCCTTGGATAGTGCAGGAAGGCTCTCCTATTCCGACCTGCTCAAAGCTCGACGAGGAAGCTGGCGATGATGAAACGCGTTCATGTGAGAGCCCAGTATTATGGTGTGACCGAAGGCTATTGAAGTACGTAGCATCTGCTGAAGGGATCGGAGGAAGGTCCAGCATATCGCCGATGACATTCCAGGGATCATCGTACGTCAGAAGGTCAGGTATGAGATCAGCCTTAGAATATGAATCCAAATGTGTAGGAACTGTGTGAGCGAGACCTGAACGAGGAAAGTGCCATAAAGGAGACACGGAAGCCAGATCCGAGTCGGGAGTTACATGACGACAGCTGCCATGACGAGAAGAAGAGCCAACTTCATAAGAACCGCTCATCGTCGAGGGTAGTGGATTTGGTCAAAATCCAGAAGCGTGGTCTCAGCTTCTGCTCTATGCGATACCTGACGAAGAGAATGGAGAGATCCGTGAGTTGTACTACTGGGTAAGGGGACGGCTCGGACGAGGGTGGTAGCGATGATGTTGAGAACTCCAGGGGATCAAATGGCGGAGATGGTGGGTTATTTAGATAAAGATTGTTTTCTAGTACCCGCGGAAACCTTCTATCCTCGCCAAGCGGAGAGTCTAATATGCTCGTTGATTGAGCAGGGCTTTCAGAGTTGCAGCGCCCCGAATATATGTAGTTAGACATTGGCTCAGCACACATCAGATCAGTCTCGTCTTCGTGTTCTTGCTCTGAGTGTGGGGTAGCCTCTCTGAGCGAATTTGATCGGTAGGTTTCAGTTTGGGACATTTGTAGAATTTCTAGCAGCAAAGCGGTTAGCCTCAATGCCTCATTGTGTCAAGGTAACTTTCAAAGTACGCGCACCAGAGTCCTGAACAGTGTAGCCGATGAAAGCCTTTGTATGCTGCCTGCTAGACGATCCACTGGTGGAAGACGAGGGGCTGTTGTTCGGTCGTTGAAGTGGATCGAACCGCTGGACAGTGCTCGTAAGTTAAAGCGAGAGCAGAGCCACGACACCCACTCCTGATTCAGAGTCATCGCGAGATGCTAGTGAGGCCGGGACGTCTTGTCTGGGGAGGTTGAGTAATTGCACAGTCCAACAGTTCTTGAGAATTCGAGAATACGATTGACTTCTGCTCGAAGGGAGGAATCTTCGGGAGGACGTCCTACTCAGCTGGAAAAAAGAGGCCACGGGGACTCACAGCTTCGATACTCCAGGGTACGCGTGGTGGGGCGTGCGACGTTGGAACCTGATGTAGAGGACCGAGTGGACGAGGGAAGGTCATGAATAAACGCGCGACGGGCTTCCGTCCGTTGTGCGGGAGAAGACCTTGAAGGACGGGAAATCTCTCTCTGCGCGTGCTCAAGAAGAATACTAGATATCCCAGAAGTGGTCTCTTCCTCTGTGGCATTCTGATTTCCGTTTACCAGACCACGACTAAGGATCCCAAGCCGCCGTCGGCCAAAGTGATTTTTCTGGACTCGACGAGTGGAGTCACGGAAACGCGTTCGGGCGACGTTTCTGAAGGATCGGTGACCAGTTGGGGCATTCGAAGTATATTTGAACGATGAACAACTCACCGTTTTCCCCCTGTGTAGTTTGCACCTGTCATCGTCGTCGCCCGCCACGCGGACAAGCGTAGCGTAGCAAACTTGGCTCAGCCACGTGAAATTCCAACTCTTTTATTTTATTTTCCATTTTCGCTCGCTTCGGCCTTAACCGGGTCATCCGGTCATGCTCTAGAGAGCGCATCATCATCAAAAGTTTTACATAGTTCGGAATCATCTGAGAATTCAAGTATCCTTTTAGTTGATTGATCTCCACTAAATATCACCCCCAAGCCTAATTAAACGTCACTTTTAATTAGTGATCACGAGTGGAACTGGGACCCAATCGCCAAGCAATTTTAGCCTCGTCCACATGGTTCGCGGGTAGACCGGCTGGTGTGTGGCCGCGGTGTACGTAAACCTGCAGCCAGTTGAGTGCTAAACCTTCCACTGTTATTGTTAACCACCCACTACAGTGACTACGCCAAACGTCCCTTACGAGTGCCACTTATGGTTTTTCTCTTGTTATTTTTGCCGTTTCTTCCTCTTGTAGCGTCGACATCGGCCCTCGTCACCCTTTCATCGGGCACATTCCGCGGGCTGACTGTGAATGGTACTGTTCGCTGGCTTGGTATTCCTTACGCCCAACCACCCCTGGGCCCTCTTCGCTTTGAGGCACCAGTTCCAATATCCCGACCAGCCGAAGGCATCCAAGATGCCTTGAATTTTAGTCATGCTTGCCCTCAACCCCTCCCGACTGCACGTTTCAGCGAAGACTGCCTATATTTGAACGTCCGTCTGTAGTCTCCGACTGCTTTCTACGCGATCATATCTTGTACGCACAGGTGTGGCGACCCCAACAAACTTCATCCACAGCAAAGCTCCCTGTCCTTGTTTGGATCCATGTGCGAACGTGTTGAATCTTACTATATAATCGGCTAACCATCTCGGAGGGTGGCGCATATAATATCGGGTATGGTAAAATTGCGAGCAAATGGACAATTTCTAACATTTGGGGGTTCAGAACTGCGTCTGAATCTACACTTGACGGAACTCGTAGGGTGGAATTTCGATTATGCCGTATCAGGGTGTATTGAGCATGCTATCCAGGTATTGTGACCAGGAGTATCGCCATCGGAAAGCCTATCATCTTGGTGACCATGTAAAGGCGTCATCTGTTCGTTTCCTCTAGATTGCTCATCATCCGTGACAGCAACTACCGTGTGAATACTTTTGGATTCGTGAGCGAGTGTCGATTCTTCAAGGCCCACAATTGCCTGAAAATTGTTCTCAGCTTGCCAGTTCTTATGTTCCACTTGGTAACTTGAACATCGGGCTACAAGATCAACGGACTGCGTTGGAGTTCGTCCAGGATAATATCGCCAACTTTGGTGGAGATCGAGAAAAGGTAAGCCTACGCGGCTCATGTGAAGACACTCTTAACTCGGATGCCACTACCAGGTGACGGTCGGTGGCCAAGTAAGCATATAAAGATCGGGTCCAAAGCAAATTTTATTTATTTTATCTAGTCAGCAGGAGCGGGAAGTGTTGAAGCCCATATTCTATTCCCGGCATCTCGGTCGCTCTTCCGTGCAGCGATCATGGACTCATCTACAGGTCCATTGTGAGTACGAAAACTAATTGACACCTAGAAGGTAATGCTGAAAAAATGATTTCAAGCAAGAGTTCTCCACCGCCCTCGACTTACGATGAACCTGGAAAACCATTTGATGCCCTTTTGAAGGCCACAGGATGCTCCGCAGATTCCACCGCCATCACTTGCTTGAAGGCTGTTCCATCTGAGGTCTATTTTTCGCACTTTGTCTCTACATGTGCCCTGAAATTCACTCACAGACATTGATGAACATAAGCAATACATTCATCTCGTCGACTCTCAATCACCAGCTATGGCAACCGACGATTGCTCCGGGTAGCTTTGCCCCTGTTCGCGCCTCAACCAAGATAGCTTTGGGGGACTTTGTTCATGTGCCCATGATTGCTGGCACCAATGTCAGTGGATATTCGAGTCTCTGCGATCTATCTCAACCCAAATCCTGACGAAAATGTGCGGTAGTTAAACGAAGGCACATCATTTTCCACTTCACTATTTGGTTTGGGCTTGTCTGGGAGCGCGGAAGTCACAGCCTTCGAGCAGTTCGTGAAAGCGTCAAATATCGATGGATCGAAGATCACTCAAGACACCCTCGACGAAATCGTGCACGCATATCCGGCGAATACTGATCAGTTATCTTTCAGCACTGGCGACTCCCTCTTTGACAGGGCGGCCGCTTGGTATGGTGACAGCATGTTCCTCGCACCCCGGAGGCGTTTCACGGCCGCAGCTGCGAAGCTGCAGCCAGTCTTCACCTATTTCTTCGCGGAGTTTGTGCTCGGCGATTCGCCCGAACTGGGTGGTGCGTGGGGCGTCGCGCGTATTATGGTTTCAATGCGTCTCTGAGCTGTCCTTAGTTTACCATGCTTCTGAACTCCGGCTTCTGTTGGGGCCTGTGCCCGCTCCAGGCCTTGAGTTGGAATTTGCAAACACAATGCTCGACTTTTACATCAATTTTATCAACGATCTCAATCCGGGTCGTATGTAATTTCCATTTACTGTTGGTGGGGTTGTTATGTCAATGCTGCAATTTACTTGTCGTATTAGCACCCTGGCCGCAATATAAACCGGGCACCAAACTAGTGCTACAGTTGCAAAGGGACAACATAACTTCCATAACTGATGGTACGTCTCAGTAACGCTCCACTTTCGCTACCCTGGATCCTGTGCCTCACGATACTCCCACAGACTTTCGCCGGAATTTCACCGATCTTCTCAACGTGCCTGAACAGCTAGACGAATGGGAGAAATAATCAACTTCCGTTATGCTATTCACTAGAGTCCTGTACAGTATTGCTAATCACATAGGGTTCTTCCAGCCAATCCAAATGTGTGTGTTCATGATACCACCATATATTGTATGACGTGCAGAAAACAACAGCTTTGAAATCGCTTCAGGGGCAGGGTAACAACGATTCTCGTGAGCTCCGCGTCTCGGGAATGCCCGTGTATGCAATAGGACACAGGACCAAGCCATTGTCGTCATTATTGCGATGCTATTCAAAATGACAAGACGTGTGAGAGCAATACGATGGAAGCACAAATGTGTGAAGTGCACCGTACTCGGAGTCGGATACGTTGTGGATTATTCTATTGAATATCTCACGCCACTACTACTGTATATGTACTAAAAGGCCCCACGCCAAAGCGACACATGATCAAATTCGAAACTGTCCGGCCCGGGTCCGGGTTGGTCGATTTTCTTTGCTCCCATATTCATAGAGCCCTTTGTTTCTGTTTTGACCCCGGATCATAACAACAAGTAAAGCTTCATATAAGTATTGTAATTGAGTGTACAAGTCACGCGCGGTCAATGACTCCACGCATTTATGGCGCCGTGGACCCGTGGTTGCAAGTACTAAGTGTCACATGGCGCCACTGCGCCACAGTCATTATCTGTCTAAAAAAATAGCTGCCGACCACAACGGAGAAGCGCTGGCGCCTTCGTCTCACGTCCCACCCCACTTCGCCCCCCAATTCCCTTCCTTTCCTTTCCTACCTTGAACTGGGAGCAACCGACAACCGGGGGAAATACTCTGCCCGCAGATTTCTAACTTGGAACTAAACAAGCACAAGCACAAATTGTCAGTCAGGCCCGCACCGCATTGAAGTCACTCGGGCTGTTCAACCACTCAAGTGACTCAAAGAGTCAAAGCGGGTTTTCTACCACATTCGTGTACTGTACTTGTACTTAAAATAGTAAAAGAAATGTTGCTGGTCATTCAACGTTCATCGTTCATCTTCCGTTATTACTCTATAGTATACCATACAGTAGATCTGAGATTTTTTTTTTTTGGAGGAAACGGGAAACTGTGACGCGACCTCGTCGTCATCGTCGTCGTCGTAACTTACTGTATGGTCGCGAACCACACTTTCTTTTCGATCTTTTATGCTTGTTTTGGTGCCCGTGGGGAGCGTCTACTATACTACCGCACACATGATCGCATTTGCGGGGGTGGGGTGGGGCAATATAATAAGTTAGTGTGGTGGCAAGGCAACAAACGGGCGTCGGTCCACGGACGGGTATTTCAATTACTTCTACTGTAAGCATACTAGTACTGTCACTATGCATATTACGCATATGTACGTTTACAAGTCAGTACAGTACAGTACAGTCAGCAAAAGCAAAAACTCTTCTTCTAACTGTATTATTACTGTAGTACTGTACTGTACTGTACTGTACAGTAAGTGTAACTCAAAGTGCTGTTTTGAGATCTAGAATGCTTTGATCTTCCTTTTTTTTTCTGTTCTGGTTTTCTTCTTTTCAAGTTAGATTATAAACGTTTTAAACCTTTTTTTTTTGAGCCCCCACCGGCCTCCACACCCTTTTTGCTGAGTTTTGCGCTCTTCTAGCTCTAGCCTCTAGGAGAGAGAGATCTATGACCTAAGTGTTACTTAACCAAACCTACACGATGCGACGCGACGCGATGGGAATGTGATGTCGGCTTGGCTCGCATGTAATGCACGTAATCTTATTTATTTATTTTGCACGCGTGTGCATCCTCCGATTTCGGTAGAACCACGCCGCGCAGCAGCAGCATCTTACTACCCGGCGCAGCAACGAATCACACACCAGCTGGAAGGCACCCTGGAACATAAAACGTGTATAAACTACTACGCGGGCGACGCGAGTCGGGAATAAGCTTTGGTCTAGGACCGTTACCGTTAGAAAAGAACCCACTCCGATCATCGCCTTTTATTGCAAGTTGTGTTTCGTTTCAGATGATGCAGCCTTGCGACGTCCGAGGCAAAACGAGGAACAAAAAAGAAACATTACATTTCAATTGATGCGAACGGTCTTCTTCAAAACTGAACGTATAGAAGACATACAATAGGCTATAGAAACAATTAGGGAATGAGCGTGAGTAGCACGACTTGTGTTCAAGGAGTAGTGCTGATCCTTATCAATGAGCGAGCGACAATGTCTGGGAATGAATGTACGATGAGGTATATATATATCTCGCAAGGTGAGAAGGGAAAGATATCAAGACAAAATGAAAGTCAAGGGTGAACCGGTGAACATTTGATGAACCCGTGGAACCCTGAAGGCGGTGGAGTCGATCAAAGTTCTTCGGCTACGGCAGTCATAATGGAAAGAATGGATCATGCCATGAATGCGAGCTCGCTTAACCGACGAGCTTCATCGTCATCGATCCCTGATGCCTCCGCGGAAAGAGCAGAACCGTCATATATTTTTATGACAAGCGGTGAAGGTGGCGGTGATCGAGGCGCAGCGTCTAAATCGGACATCATCGAGAGACGGCGAGTCCGACCAAACACAGTACCCGACATTTTGCGGCGCAAGTTGACCATCGACGTGGATGTGGAAAGCGGCGTTGATGGTCTTGGAGGAGGGAAAGTTGATCCCCTGGTCTTAAGCCTGCTAAGAAAGGTAGTGCGCCGTCGGGTTGTCACACGGCCATCCGTTGCGGAGGGAGTGTCCGCGGTAGGAAGAGCAGTGTTCGTAGGGCTGTGAAACTGGTCGACATCATCGTCATCTGAAAGGGACTCAGGCCCCTCCAAGATGGTTTCTTGGCAAAGGAGACCACCCTCCTCCTTGGCCGTGGGTGAGACGGGCGAAGTATCAAGTTCTCCATTTTCGGTGGTCGCTAAACCGTCCTCAGGCTCGGTTTCCGATGATGAATAACACACCGACGGTGATAGCGTCGGCGTTGTTGGAGATGGGAGACATGTATCTGACACAGACGTATGAAGATAAAAGGGGGAAAAGGCCGGAATTGAGAGATTCGTCTGTACAGTGGTGTTGTGTGGCTCAGAAGGCGATTGATCAAGTGAGCGCGGTGCTTGCAAATCTTTCGACTGAGGAGAAGGACACACAGAACGCTGAGAGGGTGCAGATAACTCTGGCATTTCAGCGACCTGAGACCCTGTCGCACGTGATGTGGTAGAAGGTACAGGCAAACCGGGGTCAATTGTGCGGGACCTGTCGTTATGTCTTCCGATGTTTCTCTCGTGGGCTTCCCGGTAGCAAGTTCCTCTAAAATGGATGAGGATGGCGCCGATCCCTCTGGGCCTGTTGAACTAAGCGAAGCGGCCCGTGACAGTGGAGAGTGTTGGTGACCGATGGACCCCCTAGAGGAATAGGCCTTAAATGAACGGGCGAGGGAACCAGGCAATGGGGATTTTGAGATTGACGAGGTACCATCGAGTACAATTGAAGAAGGAGTATCAGCGCCCACTGTCGGTGGCTCCGATGATCCCTTCGGGTGGCTTGGCGTGTCAAATGGCGAAGCGTCTGAGTATAGAGAATCAGTAAAAAAAGGGCGCTGATATGCTATGTACGAATAGGTAAGGACCTTGGGTCATGGGATCCACTGGGCTATCAGAGTTCGGCGGAGTGTAGAGCCATTGTGAATTGCGAATTCGCCAAGCCTGAGCAATTTCATTTGCGTCGCTGTGACCATTATCGGAGCCTGGGGACGGGCTACCAAGTCTTCCGAGTGCATCGATCCGCCGATCCGCCTCAGCTTCTATGGCAGAAAGGTCCCACCGTCGTGAGGGAAGCAGACCTCGAGCACGGAGTGCTGCTTCGCGCCGCTCCTTTGATACGGGGTCATCGGAGAGAGCAACAGGTACAGCTTGCGGTCGATAACTCGTCCGGCGGCGGTTCAGCTGCGTTGGCACAGGCGGAGGGCTATTGCTAGTGGTGGGCATGTGACGGGTCGAGGGAATTCGCACTCGGGATCGAAGTTTCTTTGACAATGTGCCAAGGGCAGACTTGGAACGTCTCAGCCGGGATAGACTAGCCGGCCTCCGCTCTGCCAGGGTATCGGATGGGGAACTGAGTGCACATTAGATAAAGGAGAACACGATACGAGCCTGTGCAACTTACTTGGGTACTACCAGATCCGCACGCGAGTCCCTGTAGCATAAAGACAGTGTCAAAAAGGGAGTAGTAACATGTAGCACAACTTACGGAGATGCGGGGGATGCGGGGGATGCGGGGTCATGGGCAGCAGCTGATAAGTGGCCAGATGACTTAGATGCTGGCCTGAAGAATCGGAGGAGAACAAAATTAGCATCAGAGGCACCAGAATTTTAGTGATAGGGACCGGAGGAAACTGGTCTGTCGGTTATACGGGGGAGCAAGGCGTAATAAGTACCTTCCGGGAATGGCATGGTCGTTGCATGTGGACATGTCTTCGTCATTAGACCGGGACGTGTTGTTGAGTGGGTTGACATGCTCGGAGCCAAGGTCGACGTGACACAGACTTGTGGCCTGCACATCCTTCTTCTTCTCCGATTCGCCCTTTGGCTGGGGCGTGCTCGCACCACACCGCACGACTGATTTGTGCTGCGCCTTGCCCTTGTGGCGACGGCCTACCCAGGTGACAATACGGTACATAGAGTGGGAGAAGGAGGGACGGTGAAGAAGGGGGGAGAAGGGATTGGGTGGGGGAAGGAGTGGCGAGGGATTGGGAGAGCATTTGGGAGGTGTGGGAGTGGTCTATAAGGGCAGGGGTGGGATGGGTGAGACAAGGCACGGGAGAGCAGCAAAGGAAGATGGAATGACGAGATGAGATCTTGGACCACTTAAACAGGCCACACGCGGGATCGTGCATTCCAATCCGATCCAGGGCGGCAAATACGCGATCGCTCACGTGGATCGTTATTTTCGCCTGCAAGTGAGATTGCGGGCAACTCACATCCCCGGAAAAGTCCCTCTCTCCGTCCTCTTCTCCCGCTACAACGGACCATCCTCGGCCATCACCTCGTACCCAGCAACCAACAGCATACCCATTTCCCTTTTACTCGCGTTGATCGCATACATATCCTACAGCTTCTCGACTTCTGCCTAAACTGGTGTGATGTCAACTGCGTGGTTCTCTATCCGCCACCAGCCATCATCAGGCTCACAACGTGATCCCTGTGTTATCAAACCATGCGGCGCATACTCTATAAGGTCTCTGATCTGAACAGGACATATATAAAAAAAAGGGTGTTCGTGGGGTTTGTAGTGAACCAGAAAACGAAACAATTTTTTTTGGGGAATGATGGCACTTCTTGCTTCTGTGGCGTCGTCCAAGCTTCCACGGTGTTTTATCGTGGTAGACTGGTTTTGGAAATTTGGGAAATGTAGTATAGCGCTCGCAGAGGACTTCGTGGTTAAGTCACACAAATTAATATATGTATTAGCAGGCCCTCGAACCTTCCTTGACCGAATGACAGTTGCAACGGTGTGTAGAAAGAGTGGGAACGAAGCCAAGATCCGTTGTTTGACTCTGGATGGTACGTAAAAGAGAGACTACGATAGCACGGACGGCCATCCCTCAACTCGGAATCGGACATCTCGTCCGCCGTCCGGAGAGACATCTTTACGAGTCTCAGAAGCGAACTGAGAAGCGGCCTTCGACACCTCGCCAAGTGCTACGGAGGAAATATGCCATGCGGGAGGGACCAAAAGTACTCAAAACCTCAAAACCATGTCTCAATAATGTCTCATTAAAGACAGGTCGGTGTGGCAAACAAATAGTCCAGAAGGTCATATGGCATGGTCGGGTGACCTGGATGCCATTTCAAAGTGTCATGGAAAAAGTCACACGCGATCACAGGAATGTCACATATCCTCGTATATCGCCATCACGACCAAAGGTTATAAACTACATTTACTCCATCAATGATGCACCTCATTACCCTCCTTGGAATTAAGCCCTAATCACATATCAGCTGGCGGCCTGGAAGCGCATCATGACCAGTGGTGTCATATCAAGTTGACGCTGAGCACACTCGTTGATGATCTGATGAAGATTGGACCATCTTGAGGTAAGAGTGTACTTTATTAAACCGACCTATAGTGCTCGAGACCCATGATAGGTTGGCATCATCATTTTGGCCTGTGCAACTCAGGATCAAGTTCCGAGAATCCATGCATACGCCATCCTATCATCCAAGAACGTTCTCCTAACGAGTGTTAAATATTCCGTCGCATATGTCTGACCTCTTCCTAGCTCATTAGCGCCACTTGACGAGGGAGACAGTGTCGGCGCCGCAGAAAGTGGGGGCTCAATAGCTTCCGTTAATATTGAAAGCTGAATCCAACTTGGTTCCTCTTTTGTACGAGGCTGTAGCCGAGATCAAGTAATCAAACTTGGGACTTCGCGTAGCGTGCAATAGGCTGATTCTCAAACGCCAGCAATAGATCCGTAATGCATGTGGCGGGTCTGGCTCCACAATAAGTCCCGTCATTGAAGGTGATAGAGGAGAGTGTAACCTTTAAGTACATTGATTGGCTGCTATGTTTTTTCCGCGAATGAAATCGAAGCCTTTGACATCGCAGCTATTGGATGCGCGCCGCCAGTCTCCTTCCCTGTTATTGGCCTGCCAGTGCAACATGATAAGAAAATTCGCTGCCTTTGTTGAATAGAGTATACGTGCTGATAAGAAGAATCTTTCGGGGTCATAACAGATTAAACAGCTCCGGGGGGAGTCGCCTAAAATAGAGGTCCCACTTTGGGCACAACACGTCAATTATTGTAATCATGACGATGACCCACACCCGTTCATGATCAGGCAAACGCGTTTTCCCACAGACCATCGATTTTTTAAGTAACAAGTTTCTCTTCATGACGGTACCGTACCGAGGACATGTGAAATTCCGACCTATACGAAGCAATGACTCGAAGAAGAGCCGACATCAGGAATGGACACAGGACCGAACAATGCTGTCCATTATGATTGTGCCGCGCCACGCGGGGAATCTGGAAAAAAAAAAAGAGGGGTCAAAAGCTGGTTGCCTTCCAGAAGTTGAGGTTGACGTTTTTGAAGATTGATACGAGAAATGTGGCGTACAAAGCGAGGCTGAACTCGTTTGTTTACCTGGCTGCCTGGCGAAAAGGATCAATGTCGCGGTAACTGTACAGGTTATAATCGAGTCGAGGACCACATATATCATGCACGGCACTGCAAATAGCGCAGAATCAGATTGAGTCAAAGCCGAGGTTGGACAAAAGAGGCTGTTGAGATGATTGCAAACAAACAACTAACCCTAACCCATAAATGGAAAGGCACGTGATAAGCACGTGTTTTCCCGGATGGCCGAGCCACGGGCTTACGCTAAGCAGGCTCAACTAAGTTACTCTCGCTCTCTCTGACACTCTTTGACTTGCCATACATCCGCGAAGATGGAGGAGGCGGCTGGTGTTGCAATGGACTATATTAACAGTGAGTGTTTATATCAGCAGCGTTTCTGTGTTGTGTGCGTATCATGTACTGATTATGACTCAGCACTTGACAACCTTCCCGCGGAGGTCCAACACCTCCTTGTCGAAATCAAGCACAAGGAAACCAAGTCCCAAGGTAAGAGAATATTCCATTTTTTTTAAAGTTCTTTTGGGAGCTGACGTGTGAATATCAGAACTTCTACAAGAAATCACGAAAGAGACATCGAGATATATTCGGCATTCTTTGCGCAGCGGTACCGGCGCCCCGCTAAGCACAAAGGACGAGCAAATCCCGCAAAAGATCGACCAGAGTTATGCAGAAGTAGACAAGCTTTCTCAAGAAAAGATACAACTTGCAGACCGCCTCGGCACACTTATCCAACGGGCGCGGACGCGTCTCGACTATGATTTGCGCAGGGTGCTCATCTTACAAGGTGAAGACCCAGGCCAGCCCGCCTTCGTCTCAACAAGCCGCAACCCTATACAGGAAATGAATGAAAGCCTCCGTATCGCTATCGCCGAATCCTCGCCAATTGTCCCCACACCACCAGTCGTCTTGTCCACTACCCAGGCTCCCACGCAGAAAAGTATGTTCTGCTACATTTCCTCATTTCACAATGTGGATTTACAGTCACTCCTTACATAGAGAGGAAGGTGATCGGGATCGCAGCAGCCTCCTCCGTCAAGCAACCTAGCCCAGTTCCTACATCTACTCCCATTCTTCCGCAGCGTACGCGACTTGCTCAACAGCAGTCACATCGACCTTCGCCTGTGCGTGGTCGGCAGATACAGCAGGAAATTCCCGGCCCTGATGAGGACGCGGAGGGTGAGGACGATGTGGAGGAAGGAAACGGAGATGAAGACGAAGACAATGAGGACAAGACGCTCTACTGCGTTTGTCAAAAGATGTCTTACGGAGAGGTGTGTTTCACTTCGGTATTATCATGTCATTATAATAATTACCAACTTCTATCAGATGGTTGCGTGTGATAACGCAGACTGTACATACCAATGGGTGAGTTCATCTCGTATTAATATATCCACTCTCTCTTGCTGATGTTCGTGTTGCAAGTTTCATCTCCCATGCGTCAACCTCAGACCGCCACTGCCGGAGGTGTGGTTCTGTTCCGACTGTAAATCGAAGGGTGCCGCTGGTAGTATGGATAGTACAGAGCCAGAGCGCACGAAGAAGCGCAAGAGGTCGTAAGGATACCATAAGACTTGTATTAGCATTATCATAATCATGACCCAGACGCTATTATTCTTTTCGTTTTTCCTACATCAGGCCTGCAACCAGTCGGAGTTGTCCGTACGGGGTTCGAGCGAAAGAACTGTGTAGGGACTATTCTATTGACGTTCAGGGGGAGCGTCGTCGCCAACGAAGACCGAGGATAGGGTGATACATGACAATGAAATGGAAGCAAGGGGAAGGAGATCGGCGGGTGTAGCCGACGACTACCTAACTTGCCAGTACCCTTCCTTGCCGTATTCGAAACGTGCAACGTGCCTTCGACATCTCGTAGCAACACATTATCATCAATACCGTCGGGGAGGGGGGGAGGAGGGGTGAAAGGGAGGGTGCACACACCGATACGCGCGAGCGGAGCACCTCCGCGGTTCGTAGTTCTCGATCTTGTCCCGGCGTCGCCCGCTCAAGCCATAGAGTGACATCAGTCATGAACGTAAAGGATGCACCGAGTGCCGGACGACCCGCCGTTGTTGCGTCGTTCAGCACCTGTTGTGAGTGAGGGACACAGACACCACACATCCCAATCAGCACTGAGCACTACTGGTCTCGGCAACGACGATGCCAAAAAAAAAGAAAGAAAAAAAGAAAGGGAACGAACACGCACAAGGATGCATAATCCATGCTTCTGCGCTGCTGCGCGGAGGAGGCGCATGAACGCCGTCATATCTGCATGTCCTAGTACGGGTGTTGAAAGTCATAGTCAGCTGATGGTGATATGCCCGGAGAATTGGGTTTGGCAGACAGGGCGACAAGCGAGATAGGCGGGAGCGGGATCGTTGTACTATATACACATTACCTTGCGAAGATATACCACTCAGGTGTGGCCCTAGTAGTGCAGTCACCGTATCCAGCACTACGATACGGAACTGACGTGCGTGCGATTCCGATCTGCCGCGACCTTCGGTGTCAAGGGCTTCGATGGTGCGTGCGGCTGTTGCGGTGTCGAATGTCGGTACGATGTTCAGTCGCGTGAGGGGTTCTTGATGCGTTGCCTGTGCGTCAAAAGGCATCAGTCAGTGCCACCACCGACGGGGACGTCAAAGTGACTTGGAACGAAACTGCTTCTTCGTTACGCGAACGTGATGCGAGCGTGGCGAGACGCGCCGGAGCGAGGTTACCCGTCGTGTCGAGCCAAAGCGCGGCGTCGGTCGGGTGCAACTCGAGGTGATGTAGGATGATGTGCAATGCAAGTGCCTGAGATTATGCATCACAAAAAGGGTCAACTTTGTAAATTGCAGTTCACGTCGTTTGAGTGAAATGGGGGTGGGGGTGTCCTGCGTCGTAGTACGTACTGTCTTCCCGCTGGCGCCAGCCCCTGAAATCTCTACAACGCGACCGCCAGATGCACCACCAAAACTATTTCCGACAAGCTCATCCAGAGCGGGCAACCCGCTAAATACGGACGGGAGCTGTGCACGCGCTTCTGACTCTTCGATGAGCTGACCGCCCGTAAGAGCAGGACCCGCAAAGACGTTTTTGACGTGCGCGATGTGGCGAGTAAGCACGGGGAAAGTAATGCTGCCTGCGGGCAGCTTCCGCAGGAGCTCAGCGGGTGGAACGAAGATAAAGTCGGGAGCTGTGCGGATATTGAGTGCGGAGAGATTTGTAATGAGGGATTCGGGGAGAGGTGGTGCGAAATTGGACAATGGCGGAGAGGCAATATTCATGGTGGACAGACAGCGTCGCACTTTTCCTTGTAGTATTGGGTATATCTCGAACGAGTTGCTGGATTCGTTGGACAAAACACATGAACGTATACCGTGATAAGGAACATGCCCGACTCTCCCAACGTCTCACTCTATTCGCCCACTTAACGTCGAAAAGGTTTTTTGCCATTCGCTTCAACGATGTTCCCATCTCTACATTTAACCCAAATTGGCGTCCAGAAAATGCAAGAGAAGCGATATTGTCGACCTGTGCCAGTCTCATTACCATCGTCGATACGCACTATACGGAAGGCCACCAAGTTGTGCAATTCTCGCATTTCTCGGTCAAAGATTTCTTGACCTCAGAGCGACTCACAGTGCCAGAAAGAGGTTTATCACATTATCCCTGAACCTGCGCACACTTGCGTATGAGCCTTTCCTTCCACTGCACACGATCAACGCGCCTTTGCCAAAGGCACAGTCAGTTAAAAAAAAAAAAGCTAACTTTCAATCACAAATCACAAATCACTTGTATTTTGATCAACTTTTGTTCGTTTTGGTCATTCACTGGGGTCCCAAAGGTGGCCCTGGCCAGATCGAATCCACAAGAGGCTCGGCTTGGCCGGCTTTTGGCCTGAGGCGGGCCGTAATGGAGACAAAAAGCCTACACGGAAGATGAACGAGTTGTCTAGCTCCTCGTCTTGGTGGGTGTCCTTGAGATGGCCAGCCTATCCTGTTAAGGCACGGAGGCACAGAGGAAAGATATAAGATAAATCTTTGGTTATCGCTCAGCTATCTCACGATTGGACTGGTTATGATTGGACTGAGTAAATAGTGCTATCTTATCCGTAATAAAGCGTATGGTGTATCTACAGAGTGGGTAAAGCGCGTAGCGCCTTCCGGCTCGGCTGGGACACGGGGAGCCTGCCAGCTGCTGGGCGGGAGAACTCCGTCGCGCTGTAGGGTCCCTGTGTACCAGACTGTGGCTGTGAGTGTTAAACGAGTGCTATGGTACGGAATGTGGGTGCTGACTTGCAATGGGTAATGCCCTAGATTCTTGAGGTAGGTTGGAGGCAAAGTCGGCAGCGATGGGTAGGGAGTGGGAGCGGTGGGGGTAAAAGAAAACGAGCGAGCGATGGCGGCAGGGGCGAGCAGCGGCGTGGCAGAAAGAGAAAATCGATGAGCCACGTGCTACGCGCCCCCAAAGACCACGCTCTATCGTAAGGTTCTCACGCTAGATCACACATATTACAGAAAACGATCAAATCTACGGCCTGGCAGTCTGCCAACGGCCATTAATGCGGGCCCGTGCAGCCATCGAGCCTGCTGATCAACATCTACGCAATCGATGCTAATTCCACCGGATATTATAACCCGATGTATTAGGTCCCAGCTTTCACTAGTATCTGTGCCGGTCGCATGGACAACGCGTGGGCTCAGGAACGGAGAAACAGGAGAGAAAGATGTATATGTATGAGGTGAATAAAAGGCCGCGCAGGAAATCTGGACATGGTCAAGGCAGCTTCCTAAGGCAGCGATTAATCATGGGTTGATTGTGACTTGGCGACCCGTTCTGGGTGTGCGAAGGCTAAAGACTGAATTGGAGGCAATGGTGCCAAAATGTAACTTCTAGAGCTGATGCCAGGGCAGGGGAGATGAAGCGGAATTCTCACATAAGCTCTCAGAACGACGCAGCGGGCGAACTCACGCCGCACGGTGACTTACTAATAAAAGACTCTTATACATACAAAAGTGCCAGTGGCTATGGATGTCTGTTTGAATACAGGAGCTTTTGAGCCTGAGAGAAAAAGAACAAGTGCTCCATGGCGCATTGCCAGTGAGCTGGTGCAATATGGCATGGGCGATATGGTTTTGGGCTGGAGTTAGAAGCATTTAGCAGTGCTCAGCGGAAACGTTTCACCGCCATTGTCGCCACTGCCGTCGCCGTCGCCACTGCCACTGCCACCGCCGTCATTATCCGTGTATAACGAGTACCCTCTATGATTAAAAACATCAAGGTTGAATATAGGAAGCGGAAGGTTTACGCAGGACGTACCTGCCATATTTTCCCGGACATTCACATCGGCACCGCCCTTAACCAGAAGCTCTGCAACATCGGAGTTTCGGAAACGTAATGCCTTGTGCACTGGAGAGTCTCCCCGGTCGTCGAAGACATTTACGTCTGTACCATGGCTAAGCAACAGCCAGGTGATGTCAAGATCTCCATTTCGTGAAGCTTCGTGGAGTGGTGTCGAGTTGAATTTGTCCCGGGCGTTCACGTCAGCACCGCTCCTGACTAGTATGCCAACAGCGTCGATTATTCGGTGTCGAACTGCCTCGTGTAACGGAGACTCTCCCCAATGGTTAAAGGCATATACATCTGCACCAAGGCTGAGCAGCAATTGCATGACGTCGAGATTTCCACTTCCTGAGGCTTCATGGAGTGGTGTCGAGTTGAATTTGTCCCGGAAATTCACGTCCATACCTCCTTTGACGAGGAGCTTCACGGCGTCGAATTTTTGGTATCGAGATGCCTTGTGTAACGGAGAGTCTCCCCGATCGTCAAAGGTATTTACATCTGCACCGTGGCTGAGCAGCAATTGCATGACGTCGAGATTTCCACTTCCTGAAGCTTCATGAAGTGGGGTCGAGTTGTGCTCGTCCTGGGAATTCACGTCCGCATTGTGGTCGAGAAGAATTTGTGCAATCACGATATGTCCCAAGGCCGCCGCCGCGTGTAACGGAGTGCCCCGGCCACCACGACTTTCGTTGGGATCCTGTTGATGTGTGTTGATGAGATATTCCACGAGGCTACCAATACCGCAAAGGGTCGCATAATAAAGGAGAGATGGTTCAGGTGGGTTGGAAGGTTTGCTGAGTCGAGAATGGGAGGGAACGCGGTCTATGTTGTGCACCGAAACCCATACTGTAAAATGTCTTCTGTTCGGGTCAAAGAGACAGTTCATTCCGTCTTGTATGCGGGGCGCCACGTCCTTGTACTGAGCATGATGAAACCAGTTTTGTGCCGCATATTCGGCAAGAGGGAAGTCGTGGGTGACGTCTTCAACGTGATTATCTAGTTGAAGTAAAGTGCCGATGCAGCTCTGTGCGAGAGTGGCGTGGGCAGTTTCCGGAGAGATGTAATACTGGGAGAGGTCTTCATTTTCTGAGCTGGCGAGACGCAATGAGGTTAAGAACTCCACTACAGAATAATGGGAAAATTGGACGACTCGCGTGTCGCTGATGTCGTCATCGTGGACGCCAGGCTTGATGGTGGTAATCAAAGTGGAACCCGCCAATAGCACGTCTTCATCAGGCTTTGTCGATCGCTGATCCTTGTGCAGTCTTGGTATTTGTCCTGCGTCGAATCGAGTTGCAAGCACCTCTGCTAACTCACTGACACGCAATGGCCGACGAGAAAACGCCAGACATTGGAGAATGCGGATGGTATATTCACACTTCTCCTTGTCGATTCCCAGCAATATCCGTTCGTATGTTTCGTCCAGGGTCTCCGGCAGTTCATCCAAGGTTACTTTGATATCTGCAGGAAAACAACGCCGCAGTCTATCCAGTTGACAGAAAACCCATCTGAACCTGTGTCATTTTGTGAGTCAAAATAACACCAAACCTTAATTGTGATGTCTTACATGCCCTTAGCTTTCTGCGACAGCGAATCGATAATCAGTCGCCTGTCCTCTGAACTCCACATCTGCATGTTCGGATCTGACGCAACAACCGACTCGATGTATTCGACAATATCCCTCCTTTGGCCTGCCTGATCGTCAAGGGAAACATTGGGAAATGGCAAAGGCTCAAGAACCGCTCGGATGTCCACCTCAGGTCGACTTGTGATACAAATACGCATGCTCGGATGGTATAGATCAACAAGTTCCTTAATGAGCTCCAGAACCTTTTCGCGTGGGGAAGGTATTCCAGCAGTGGGACTTTCGTCCACGGCGTCCACTATGATGTACACCCTACCATGACGAAAGAGTTCGAGTACCTTTTTGAAACATTGGGTCATGTCGACCTCGCTAGGTTGTCCCGAACCATACGCATTTGCCCCAAACAAGTTTGTTAGGATGTCATAAGCACGATAGGACCGAGTGCAAAGCTGTATGAGAAGGGAGGAGAGAAGTCCCCGACGGTCCTGCTTTTGAATGTCGTTAAAATCAAAGTAGTAGTATGCGATGGAGTCCAATCCAGTTGCACATTTGGGTTTGACGTCCTCTATGATTGACGAACTAATCACCAATGTAAGCTACGTCGACAAAGTCGGCTAAAGCATCGCCTACCAGAGTATGCTCTTGCCAGATCCCGCTATAAAACCAGAGACTATGAGCGGCGGAAGTGGGAAAGAATGAAAACCCGTACGATTGCCGTGGGCCCACAGGAGAGAACCTTTTGTCTTCCATTCTTTGTAGATAGATCCTTCAAGGAACCATTGGGGGGTCACCTTCTGGAGGACTTCACATGCTTTGTTATGGTTAGTCGATGGGTCTGGAGGCAGAAGCCACTTCTGAATCTTTTCTCGCACTTGATCACCTGCAGTTCAAGGCTCAGCCTCATTATTTGCGATGCTACAAAAAGGCGAACCTCTTATATTATTCAAGTCATCCGATATCGTTTTTTGCATTGTAACTTGCACCAGCGGTCAGCTATATTCATATACAGTTCCGGGTCTGAGCTTATCATACCAAGAGCCTCCCGAATATTGTCTATTGATGCATTTCCACCTGAAAGGACAAACATTCAATACACTATGACGAAGATGTCAAACAAGGTTTCCATACCATCAATGACTATCCTCATGTTCTTGAATAGACCATTGACGACCTCCAAGGTCGGCGTCGCAGTCATCCGCAATTCGTCCTCAGTGAGTCGGTCTAATCTTTGCAGCACCTCTTCAACGTCATACTCTCCCATAAATAGCTTTTTACTAAATTTCTCTGCGTCGTACTAAGCTAAGTGAGATATATCAGTAAGTGCGGACTCACTAAATTGTCCCAGTTCTATTTGCCGTGTCGTCAGGGCAAGCACATCAAGCAGCTCAACCATTATCTTGACCAATATTTCTCCCAAAGCAGGGGGGATCTTGGTGAAGACTTGGAGACGACGAAGATATCGTTCGAAATGTTCAAAGATCTCGATAACCGCATCATAACCGTCGCTGACTCTCTTGGCAGCCTTAAGATTGGGTGTCAAGACCGCAGACACAGGGAGGAAGAGAAGGAATAGTACACACCTGAAGCAGGAGGCCGATACCAGTAAATATGGCCTTTGCTGGTAGAAATATCTGCAAGGTGAGTGATAAACTTCCGCCAAGAATAATTGTATCTCGTTAGCCTTACTGGAACGATGCCCTCTTTCACGTCATCTTCGGTAGAAAGCCGATAGAGGATTTCAAGAATTGGCTTAACCCGTCTCCTGAGCTGATCCCCCCAATCTCCTGTCCCATACTGCTCGAAGGAGAAAGTTCGTTCTTCAAGAACTTCGAGAACTTCATCAGACGAGTTACAGTCTTGACGCTTAGCGAAAAGTGGATCCGACTTGATATCCTTTCCCGTCTTCTTCGTGTATTCCTCTAGGGCCGTCTCGAAGATCTTAGGGAACTGCACAGACGGCAAGTTTGGATTGGAACTTGAGGAAGACATTGACCCGGTGGGATGGGGATGAGGGAAACCGACGTGGGAAGGAAAATCGCCCGTTGTGGGCGAAGCAAAGGGGCGTGTTGTGCACGTGCATGCTCAAGCTGCTGCTTCTATCAGAAGCCAGAAGCCAAACAGGATTCATGGAAAAGGTAGACGTGCTTTCAAATTCCGATATCGCACTGCCTAAACCGCCGATTATAAATCCTACTACGATATCGACACGTGCACGGGCGGTCCGCGTGACTCCTTACCTTTACCTTTGGAGTAGTTTATTTTTTGGAGTGCACGCGCCCCGGGCCATTCCTAACCCTTCGGCAAAACGGAATGTGATACTATTCTCCCATCTTCCCAGAATAGGTGGAAACCTGCACCGAGAATGTCCGCCTGATTTCTTGGGATCGCTGGCGTCGAAGAGTGACCTACACGGCGGCAGTACTGTAGCCCTTTCCAGACAATCTGATACTGTGATAAGGTGCCTTCTTCAAGTTGCCATATGGTCTATGCTTTTCAAAGTCGCCCTGTATGAATCGAGTTGGCTAAGAGTATAAAAACTATCGTGATCGTGATGGAAACCTAATCAATTTAGTACTATGATTTTGGGCTAGAGTTAGAAGCGCTCAGCGGAATCGTTTCACCGCCGTTGTCGCCACCACTGTCGCCACCGCCACCGCCGTCATTATCCATATATAACGAGCACCCGCTATGATTAACAACACCAAGGTTGAATATAGGAAGCGGAAGGTTTACGCAGGACGTACCTGCCATATTTTCCCGGACATTCATATCGGCACCGCCCTTAACCAGAAGCTCTGCAACATCGGAGTTTCGGAAACGTAATGCCTTGTGCAGTGGAGTGTCTCCCTGGTCGTCGAAGACATTTATGTCTGTATCATGGCTGAGCAACAGCCGGGTGATGTCGAGATCTCCGTTTTCTGAAGCTTCGTGGAGTGGTGTCGAGTTGAATTTGTCCCGGACGTTCACGTCAGCACCGCTCCTGACTAGTAGATTGACAGCGTCGATTATTCGGTGTCGAACTGCCTCGTGTAATGGAGAGTCTCCCCAATGGTTAAAGGCATATACATCTGCACCAAGGCTGAGCAGCAATTGCATGACGTCGATATTTCCACTTCCTGAAGCTTCATGGAGTGGAGTGGAGTTGAATTTGTCCCGGACATCCACATTCACACCTCGTTTGACGAGGAGCTTCATAGCGTCGAAATTTTGGTATCGAGATGCCCTGTGTAACGGAGAGTCTCCTCGATCGTCAAAGACATTTACATCTGCACCGCGGCTGAGCAGCAATTTCATGGCGTCGAGATTTCCACTTCCTGAAGCTTCATGAAGTGGGGTCGAGTTGTGCTCGTCCTGGGAATTCACGTCCGCATTGTGGTCGAGAAGAATTCGTGCGATCACAATATGTCCCAAGACTACCGCCGCATGCAATGGAGTGCCCCGGCTACCACGACTTTTGTTGGGATCCTGCTGACGTGCGTTGATAAGATATTCTACGAGGCTATCAATACCACAAAGAACCGCATAATAAAGAGGGGATAATGCAGGTGGGTTTGGTGATTCAATGAGCCGGGAACCGGAGGAAACATGGTCTATATCGTGTATCGAGACCCACACTGCGAAGTGCTTTCTGGCCGGGTCAAATAGGCACTCCATCGCGAGTTGTAGACAAGGCGCTACATCGCCGCACCGAGCATGATGGAACCAGTTTCCAGCCGCATATTTGGCAAGAGGGAAGCTATGGCCGATGTCTTTAGGGTGATTTTCCAGTTGGAGCAGAGTGCTGATGCAACTTTGTGCAAGAGTCGCGTGAGCAGGTTTCGGAGAAATGTAATATGAGGAAAGGATTCCATTTGTTGAATCGGGGAGACGATCTGAGGTCAAAAACTCCTTTACGGAGTAATGAGAGAATTGCAATACTCCGGTGTCGTCCCCGTCGTCATCGCCGTGAAGGTCACCGAGCTCGGTAATGGTAACCAAAGAGGAACATGTCGATAGCACGGCTTCATGCGCGTCTTTCGGGCGCAAACTCGTGTTCAATGCGGGAAGTTTTGTGTCAAACCGAATTGCAAGTACCTCTGCGAGCTCCTTGGTACGCAGCGGCCGACGGGAGAAAGCCAGACATTGGAAAATACGGATGGCATGTTCACGTTTCTCTCGGTCAATTTCCAGTAATATCCGCTCGTATGTTTTGTCCAAGGTCATGGGCAATTCTTTAAGGATACGCTGAATGTTTGCTGGAAAACAACGCCGCAGTGTGTCCAGTTGACAGACGACCCAACGGAACCTGCATCAGGTTATAAGTTATGCGAGCCCGCGAAATATTAATATATTAATAGTGATGACTTACATGCCATTAGCATTTCGTGATAGAGAATCGATCACCATTTCCCTGTCCTCTGCCCTCCATCTTCGCTGCAGGTATTGGTCGGTCTCAACGACTGACTTGATGTAATCGATGATATCGCTCCTTTGACCTGCCTGGTCGTGAAGCGATACAGCGGGAGATGCCAAAAGCTCGAGGTCCATTCGGATGTCCACCTCGGGACGACTCGTGATACAGATACCTATATCTGGGTGGCGTAGATTAACAAGCTCCTTTATGAGCCACAGGACGTCTTCACGTGGAGTGGGTATTCCAAGCTTGTTGGGACTTTCGTCCAGGGCATCCACTATGATGTACACTCTGCCATGACGAGGGAGTTCGAGCACGTTTTTCAGGCATCGGATTAAGTCGTCCTCCTTGGGTTGTCGCAAACCATCCTGATGTTCCCCATAAAATCTTAGTAAGATGCCATAACCACGATCGGACCGAGTGCAAAGCTGAGTGAGGAGAGAGGAGAGAAGTCCTTGACGACCCTGCTTTCCAGGGTCCTTGTAATCGAAGTAATAATATGCAACTGAAGCTAATCCGGTTGCACATATGGATTCGATGTCCGTTACGATCGAAGAACTAGTAACCAATATGAGCGACGACGATAAAGGTCAGTTAAGTGTCACTCACCAAAGGACACTTTTGCCAGATCCCGCTGCGAAACCAGAGACAATCAGCGGTGATAGTGCGGAAACAATGGAAAATCGTACGATTCCCATGGATCCATAGGAGAGAACCAGTCGCCTTCCATCTATCGTACATAGAGTCTTCAAGGAACCACGTGGCGGTCCCAACCTTGTGGGCTTTGCATGCAGCGTTGTGGTTAATTGACGGATCCGGGGGACTGAGCCACTTCTGGATTTTTTCTCTCAGTCGATCACCTGGAGGTAATTTAGTCTTCCACCCCTTTAACCTTGATTTCACAACCACAAAGAGACGAACGTTTCTCTTTGTTCGATTCATTCAATATCGTTTGCATTGTAACTGGCACTGCGGTCAGTTGTAATCATAAACATCTGAGCCTATCGTACCAAGGGCCTTTCGGATATCATTTATTGATGTCTCTCCATCTAAAGGACGATCATTCAGCACATCACGAAGAAAATGCCAAACAAACGTTTCCTTACTATCCATGACCACCTTCATGTTTTTAAACAGACCACAGACGACCTCCATGGTCTGAGTTAAGATTACCCGCGATTCCTCCATAGTGAGTCGTTCTAATCTTTGCAGCACCGTTTCAATACCGCTTTCTCCTAAAAGTTTTTTTCCGAATTTCTCTGCATCACGCTAAGTTAAGTGAGAAGTATCAGCGAGCATGAACTCACCCAATCGACCCTGCTTTATTTGCAGCATTGCCAGTGCAAGCACCCCAAGCAGTTCGACCATTATTTTGACTGATACCTCTCCCACAGCGGAGGGGATCTCGGTGAAGATTGAGAGACGCTGAAAGTAGCGTTCGAACCATCCAAAAAGCTCGACAAGTGCATCATAATCTTTGCTAACTCCCTTAGCAGCCTTAAGATTGGGTGTCAAGACTGCAGACATGCGGGGCGGGAAAGACGGTACACACTTCGAGTAGGTGACCGATACCGGTAAATATGGCCTTCGCTGGTGGAAATATCTGCAGGATGGACGATAAACTCGTCGAAAGGATATAGTACTTTGATCTCGTTAGCCTACCGAACCAATGCCCCCCTTTAAGTAATCATTGGTAGAGAGCCGGGAAAGGGTTTCAACGATTGGCTTGAGCCGTCTCATGAGCTGAACCTTCCAACCCCCTTTTCGATACTCCTCGAAGGCAAGAGAGTGCTCCTCGAGAACTTTGAGAACTGCATCGGACGAGTTACATTCTTGGAGATTAGCGAAAAGCGGATCTGACTTGATGTCCTTTTCCGTCTTCTTCGTGTATTCTTCTAGGGCCACCTCGAAGATCTCAGGGAACTGCACAGACGACAAGTTTGGATTGGAACTTGAGGAAGACATAGACTCGGTGGGATGGATATGAGAGAAACCGACGTGAGAAGGAAATTTGGGTGAGCCGATGAAGGGGTTGTGCACGTGCACGCTGCTTCCATCAGACTTCTGATCCCATGGAAAATGGAAAAGTGATGCTTTCAAATTCCGACTCAATCCAACTACGGTATCGACACGGCCACCCTGTCCACGCTGGCATGAACGTAGCTCCCAGTATTATCAATACTATTTTCTGGGGTGAGTTGCAGGCGCCCATTCTTAACCTTTCGGGCCTGGCCTCAGGCTTCGACAAACGGATTGTGCTACTATTCTCCCATCCTATGCATCTCCCCAGAGTAGGTGGGGACGTGCGCCGAGAATGTCCTTGTGATTTGTTGGAATCGCTGGCGTTTAAAAGTGACCTACACACGGGGGCAGTACCGTAGCCCCTTCCAGACAATTCGATAAGGTGCCCTCTTCAAGTTGCCATACTATGGCGCCCCAGAATAAAAACATCGTCAAGATCAAATCGTTATAATTCTCTCCTATTCATGGAAATTGTCCCGAGATATGTCCTTGGGGCGTCTCTGATAGATCAACCAGACTGAGTCCTTGGGCTTCAACTTCCGAGATATGTTCAGCTTGGTGGGACAAACATGGGCTAGCTCGTACTCTGATGCGAATCAGACAATCCTGAGCTTCGAATATATGTTATACACCCAAGGAATATCACAGAGTTACAACATAAAATTCGAACACTGAAGGCGTGCATTCTTCGGCATGGCGCGTATCGCTTGTCGGACGCCGAGATCACCCAGTACAACCTCCGCTGCAGGTAACTTGGATCAGCAAATCTCAACAAGGGGGTGGATAGCATAAACAGCTTTACCTCCTCCTAGAATCGAATCGAAAGTGACCGTTTGAGTATACTGAGCCTAACAGAGACAATTCAGCAATGAGGCAGCATGATAGGCTAGGAGACGACCCGCATGTTCGATGAAGCGGCCCATTCCCGTCTGCGTAATGCCGCGCCCCAAAAGATCTGCACCGCGTCCCTTGCCGTATCCTGCGCGCACCGTGTACTGTACATCTTCAGGAAAGCGATCTGGCCGGCAAGGTTGGTAGCTTGGTCCTTGTACGACTGGAATATAAAAAGTTTGTCATTCGCGTAGAGTAGGATTGCAGGTGAAAGCGTTTTTCTCACCATATTGCACATCTGATACGTGACATCCTCAAGCTAGGCTTGTACGACTTCGGCCCGCATGATGCCATGATCATCGCAGCTAGTTTCGCACGGACGACGGCTTGCGAGCTGAGCGGCTTGCCGAACGCCTTGCGCTGTGAGACCCATTTCATGCATTCCTCGACGATCACCGCCTGTGCGCGAGCGGATGCGCAAACCATCATCACCCAACGCTCGTGGTTGAAGTTACTCAGGATAACGAAAATCCCTCCACCCTCGGGGTCAAGTGTGTTTTCAACCAGAACGCGGACGATATCAAAGGTGACATAGGCTGTGCCCGCAGTCGGGGAGTAGGATGTCTTAATAGGCTTGGTTGTGATGCCTTCTTGTCGGGGGATGAGAATGACTGTCAACCCATTTACCCGAAAATCATGCATTTAATTTGGCTGTCAGAACGGAGATGGGGCTGAAGGCTCACCTCAGTTCTACAGCCAGTTGTGAAGCTGTTATTGGTGAGCATGGCATATTCTGATAGATTATTTATACGCACTTATTGATCTGCGAAGCTAGACGATAACAGTGTTGTCATTTCGTATGGCAGTTCTCCGAGAAATGGTCACGTAATGCCTGTTCGTAATCCACTTCTTTTCACCGTTGGTGATCCAGAATTTGCCATCCCCTTTTAACAGCAGTGATTTTTATGCCAAGCACCCAGTGCGTGCCTCTGAAATTGCAAGGTAGATGAACTTCTTGGCTACAAACACTGGGGACGACGTAGTCACGTGAGCTATGACCCATTTGGCGAGAGGAATCCAATAGCTACCTTGGCCTTTATCACTGCCGAAGTTGAGTACGTTGAGTACCTGCGGCAAACCAATAACCTTATCGCCAAGAAGGCTGAAATCCAGATTTTTAGGGAGAATAGTGGGAGAAGATGGGGGCGACGGGCCTCCGCACCATCGGGCCATCGGCATAGGCGGCCGCAGAGCGGGAAAATGAGGGACGTAACATTTACAATACATCAGATCTGTTGTCTATTCAGTCGGGAGGATGCGAAGATGGAGAGTTGAGGACAAGGATCTTGACGTCAATGTGTTGTCTGCGAGGGCGGATGGTCCGTACAGTAAGTCATCTCATACCTCCTACCTTGTCTTAGGCCTCACAAATGGACTCGGACGCTCACATGATCCTGTATGTTTTCTGTAGGTTTTCCAGGTTGCCGTTGCATGCAGACCCATATACAGATAGTACGGCGTTGAGTCCCAGTGGTCGTTGTCGCGGCAAGGATCAGACGGCAAGGGAAGAGGATATGAATGCACAGAAAAACTTCATAAATATACAAAAGGACAGAAAATCAGTGAATAACCGTAGCTCTGCGCGTTGCGCTCCCCTCCTATCACTTCACTTCATCGCCGTTCACTGCGCTTGAAATAAGGACTGGTCACAACCGCCCCTTGTAGGGTATTGAACATTGTTTCTCCAAAACCAAGATATTGTTCAGTCCATGATCGAACAGTAGGGTTAGAGATGGCCTCTGTATCGAGACTAGAGGGAAAGAGAAAAGAGGTTTTCCTCGGCTGCGGACAACGTAATAATAGGGAAGCAATTACGCACGTAAAACCGGTAGAACGCTTGACACCAGCTACCACGGTGGTTAGAAGGATTGCATCGATTGCGTAGTGTGCAATCCTTCCAAGAACCATAATGGATAATATGAGTAGTTGACACTGGCACGGCGAGAAGGGTCAAACTTGTCAATGTCAAGGACTGACTGATGCGCTGACGTCGACAGCCGTGCAAATATGGAAATCTTTCCGGGCCGGTTACCCGCCCTTTTTTTACTGGCCGTCCAAAATTCAACTGCAGGAATTACAGACCCAATCACATTGCTGAAGTGTAAGCTCTTGCAAAAGTCGTTGGCTCGTCGCATCTATACAATCTTAAGTAACGCGTACAGTATAATCTACTTGCAACCGTGATAAATCAACGAATCCTCCGTGCTGGATGCCGGTCTACAGTCATTCTAGCCCAATTTCGGCCCATGCACTACGCAATCTATCTCCACTGCCTTCCGCAACATGTTTGACCAGTTACTTAGTTCCTTCTCTAGGCCGAAAATCACTGTCAGGCGGGCACCAGTTCCATACGACCTTCCAGGCTTCAGGCGGGGCCGCTCTCTTTCCGAGCGTCTCGCAGCCCCTCGCTCCCTAATTTCACAGATGTCGAATCCGTCATCGATGCCGTTCGCATCATATCTACGCAAGGCTGCCATCGCTGCCTAGGGCAAACTTGAACACTGGCGCGTCTGAGCCTATTTCCTACGCATACACCGAGCCCAACAACACCAAGAACCCTGCGACAGACGTTTGTGTCAAGGAGCTACGGCTATTGATTAGACGAAGCAAGACAAAAAAACCAACACGGAAGTGGATAACACATTATATTTTCATCACGGGGCATGCCTTCACTGGTAAAATACGCTCAGTGATTCCATGGAGAGTCTGCTCCTTCCTTTTCATGCGAATGTGGATTCATTCCTCGATCATGTGGTGTTTGACTGTTCTCGTCACGAAGCTGCTTGTTCAGCTAACTCTCACTTTGACTTCAACGACCAGACAGGCTAATTGATCAAGCGAATACTTGGGGTGCTACGGGATACAAATCGGACGTACACCCTGCTGTGCTTTCTAGAGACCTTTAGAGGCTGCTTCTGACCCAATTATCGCTGTTTATACCTCTTCTCTTCTACTTCTTCTGGTTAGCTTGACCGACTAAGGGTTTCGACGAGCAGAGCTGTCGAGCGGCCGTACGTCCCCCTACCACTACTTTGCTCTGTGCCGCGTGGCAGCCGGGCCTTTGCTAGCCAGCTGTATCCCTTAACTTGTCTTTAGTCTAATGCCGGCCCCTAACGCAGCCACTCTCATGGCATGGGGTACAAACATTCGATCTCTCTCTCAAGGGAAACGACTGGGTGGGCGTAGCACAGACATTCCCAGAGCGACGCTGTCTCGTTCGCACCTTCTCAAATGCTTCCCTCATCCTCGCTAATCTGCAAGGGCCTTGTATCTGCTACCGTTGACCCTATGATACACCTTTATTGGTCCAATGGTAGCCCTGACTTCACCTTTTGTTTCATTTAACTCGGTGATCTCAAACATGCTGCAACTCACACATTCGAGTTTTCTTCGTGATCGTGATCGCAACGCCTGTTCCCAGCAAAGAACTCGTGCGAGGTTTCTGGGATAGCAAAGACCGCCAACCATGAAGGTCGTGATTTGAGGCAAAGAGAAGGTGCCGGACATCTGTGTCTATCCGTAATGCTTCATTGATATACGAACGTGGAAACTTAGCTTTCCTTGTCATCCTTCCAGGTCCCTCCTGCCCGCGGCTTTGCTAATCTCGGTCATCCTGGTATTGATCATTTCTCCTTTGGGCACGCCTCGCAAATCCTGGTGTCCCTCTAAATATCGGAGAATATTTATGAGGTCGATGCCCTTTTCCGTCATTCCTCGAAAGTCTTACTTCCCAGGAACTAACGGCCACTACTTGTGCTACTGTGAACACTGTGAGGCGTGTCATTCTCTCATAATTGAGGTGTCACACCTCGGTAATGACTGAAGATCGAATGAGGCACGGAATCGTGTATCTTCCTCACATTTCCACTCATCTCTCAGATATCATCGGTGTAATGAGCATCTATGTGATTTCCTGGCATAAAGATACATCATGATGATCAAAGCTGGAGCATGCAGTGAGGCAGTACATGAACATGATATTCATGGTATGCCCATCGAATCTCTCGGTTTATCGTCACCACACACTTAGCTTGTCCTTCGATTCTGGACGCCGCATCCGCATCTAGTTCGCGTCTCCATAGCTCTGTCACCCCAGCAGTTACACCGTTCAAGCCCTCGTCAGCATCGTGGGACGCAGATGCTAAAGTAGAAAGTTTCACCACAAACCCCAACTATCATTGTGGATCCCCTGAACGGATGTTTCTATATCTGGGATCGTGAAGGTTTCCAGGAGAATTATTGCCGAGTTAGACGTGGCGGGAGGAAAACACAGTTGATCAGGTTGATGCTTTCTGCCGCGACTGATGTGATGGAACGGCTATTATATGCCTGCGGTGTAGGTTGTTCTTGCGGAGTTGCCTGAGGTGCGTGTTCTTCGAAGCTGGTGGAGAATACAGTACTGTTATCGACTCGCGACAGTTACAATGCTGACGCGGCCTGAGGTGGCCGTTCGTCCGCTTTAGATACAGAGCCTAGCAGAAGTCCTTGCCATTGCATTGATTTCAGCATGGGTAGAGGGATTGTACTAAAATGATCAATTGAAGCTCTAAACCCGCCTTGAATTCATATTAGTACCACATCTGAGCCATCTCTCTTTAGTATACTCATATCATGATCGCAATCATGGAGTGTTACCGATTAAAATATTAGGGTGGCTTGAAATCCCCAATGATATCCGATGAATATCTAGCTCAAGATCCCAAAATACCCGGAGAATCGCCCTTTTCGCATGAGGGAACTACGATTCCCAGATCTCAATCTCCTGAGGTTTGGGAAAAAAGGCTTCTATCATATCTGGTGCTAAGTTGAGCGTCCAGCACGAAGAAATTACGTAAATGTTTTGAGGCTCGTGACTTGCACGCGCGGACGCGTTCTTGGACCTGACCTGCTGCCATCTACAACACCTCCCCTCCCCCTCGCCATTCAGTACCAATGTTCCCAAGTGCCTTATGTTTTCGTCTCCTGGACCTGCATACCTTAACTCGCGTGCATCCATAAACTCTTCCTTATCCTTCGGTCACAGTCCTTGGTCCTCTTTCGTTGGTGCTAACCCTCACATCCTCATCCTTCGCTCTCGACCCGAATCGCTCGATTCTACCATCTTCTCCCGTGCGATCGTCTCCTCGGCCCCTCGTCGCACCAAAGGAAGCATCGCAGACATCCCTTGCCAATGATAACGCGGACGTGTTTCAGAATCAGGCGATGAAACGACGAGGATATTGAGTGGGGATGGTCGACCGTATGCGTCTTTGGCGCCATGATGCCTCATGCAACATCTGTAGACACTGCTGCATTTTGGGGTGACAAGGTTTCTTCCTGGACTAGTGCGTCCTTCCCATCTCTTCGCTGCCTTCCGCTCACCCATCCACAGACGATCCGAATGACGCGTTTTGGCTTGCTCAGACATACTTCATGACACATCGATATTCGCGTGCGAGGCGCCTTCTCACCCGTCCTTTCTCCACGAAGCCCAGCTGTTCCGTTCGATGTGAAAGGCAAGGCCCGCGAGCCTGCCATCCCCTCTCGGCTTCCCGTCGGTCCTACTGCCATGTTCGACGTCACC
>JAGKRU010000182.1:0-42959 GCA_022884055.1 Russula griseocarnosa | reverse complement strand
CCACGATTCCTCAAGCATTTGAAGCTACTTTGACTTTTACGATCGTGAGGAGATCTCTTTTTTCATACTCATCAAGAGTCCTCACATAAGAGACTAGTAGGTTGTACTGAGTCGGCCTTCCAGACGCTCGTCTATTGTTTCTGCTACTATCGCTGCTTGTTCTTTACTCATTGGGGGTTCGTTGGGGTCCGGGTTGTCTTTTTTTCTGCTTTGATGAAGTTCCGTATAGCGATCAACCGACGTTCCTTTGTGCTACAGTCACCATGGATGTCCTTACGAAACTTTCTCTTTTGTCGCGGCGATGAAACATATACTTCTCGGGAAGATTGGCTCTGTCTATCTCGCATTAGTTCTTATCATATGATGCTCTTATGAAGATTTTTAGCCATGTGCTTCGCTCTCGCTCCCACGTTCTAAGGTGTAATGTAAGACCTTCTGGTACTGCGTAACACTCTTCGTTTCGGATCCGATTCCAACTAGTAAGAACAAGGGTAACAGCAGCCTTGCATTCAATAATTGTAGCATTTGAAAGTACAATACCTCCTACCCCAGTTCATCGCCGTCTCATTTATATGATAGTCATGGAGCCTACGCCGCGATGAGTAAGTACATCTAAGGTTCCTATTCCTGCGTCTTGTCATTGAATCTGAACATCGCGTGGTAGGGGTCAGGTTTGATAATCCGAATACGAATCACAGTCCGTTCGCTCGCGAACCGAACAATTTTCATCTCGGAGGAAATTAAAATGTGGCTCACTTCGTCCGATGTATTCAACAAAACTTCTCACTATCGTCTGAATCGTTCGATCATCCAAAAATAATACAAAACGGATAAATGAATGATGAGAGCACTCTGAGTCGGGGCCGCGGCGGAGATGGAAGCGGTTAGAAGCAGCAAAGCCGAGACCCTACTCCACTACTCTTGTGACCCGTTTACGCCGTTGCAGTCGCATGAACGAGTGCTTCAGCATCCTTCGACCTCGGCTTAACGGAGCACTCGAATTTTTCCGGACTCCTGTATGATAAAGTTCTCTTTAAGCGAAGATCCATGGCAAAAAAGAAAAAAAAAAACGCACGCAAGGATGCCAGGGGTGAATGCACCTGTGGGTTCGATGACGCGGCCATCGCGCACGGCCTTTTCGATGCGGAAGGCGGAGAGCACGCTCGCCACTACGACCCAGACGAAGGCATGGGCCATCCAGCGGCCGGGGCAGACACGCCGCCCAAAGCCGAAAGCGTAATCCACGGCTGGGTGAACGCGCGGGTCTACGTCGGGTCCGATAAAGCGCTCCGGCTTGAATGTAAAGGGGTCGGGGAGAGCCTGTCGTCGTGCAAGATTGCCCTGGATGAAGAAGCGCCGTCAATCTGGTTCGTTGGTCGACGCGGACGGACAGAGAGATCGATCGCGCACCATGCGTTTCCGAGAACGATGGAGTTCTTCGGGAGAAAGTAGCCATTGTAGCAGTCGTCCTCCGTTAAACGGTGTGGGATCGCTGGGAAGCAAGGATGAAAATTGACTAGATGGATACTAATGGAAGACATACCAAATGGAGCGACCTGTTGCCATCGGAAGACTTCTTTTGAGAGCGCGGACACATAGGGAAGCTTCGATTCGTCATCGAACGTAGGCAGACGATCGGTGCCGATAACGCGATCGATCTCTTCTTGGGCCTTTGTTTGCGCATCTGGGTTCATCAACATAGCAAGGAAGAAGGTCAATAAAAGTGACACGGTCTGCAAGGTCCGGTAAGCCTTGTTCGTGTCCGTATATATTGGAACCGTACCGTATCGGCACCGGCTACGATCCATCAACACGAATGAGTTAGGGAGAGAAAAACGAAAGAAAGAGCGCACCTGTATACATGGTACCGCCAAGACCCTTGATGAGCTCTTCTTGATAGGCGCGGTCGTCCTTTTCGGTGATATCTCGTAGCGCGAGAGAGGTAAAGGACGATTTGGCAGTGCCTTCCTGCATTGATTGCTTGACAAAGTCGAATGGTATAGTGTAGAATCGCTCTGCCACTCCGCGCCACTCGCGTGCCTTGCGCTTGAATGACGCGCCCGGCATCCATTCGGGCACATATTTCACTAAGGATGGAAGTTTTAAACACAGGAAAGCGAACCGGAAAGAGCAATGCGCACATGCGGGCACGATGTCCACAAGGAAGGACCCAGGGTTCCAGCCTTGTCGATGATCCCCAGACACTCTTCCGCGCGCTTAAGATACGGGTCATCAGAAGTGCGGATGTCCAGCCATAGGCGATGCCGAGTATCGTGCTGCCGGCCATTCTGCCCGTCAAATACCATCAGCTGTTTCGTTAAAACGGAACTGAGACGAATAGAATTACAGCTGCATATGTTCATGAAAACGCTCTGGCGAGTCTAACAACTTTCGCAGGAATCCGTGCGCCGCCTTGATCTTTCTCGGGCGAATTGAGGAACGGCAGAGGGTTGGAAAGTGCTTGTGGAACAATTTGCGCGAATGTTTCCACCACTCGTTGTAAGGGGTGAAGCCGAGTGACCAACCAAAACCCATGCTATAAAAGTCGTATAAGAAGGGTTTGTGATAAGAGAAAGGTATCTACGTGCAGTTCGACCATCATCGGCATCCGTGGCCTGATTCAACGCGATTTTAGTGAAACTGGTGTTGAACGGAAGGCTTGACATAACCTCACCTATCTGAATAAATGGACGATCGCTTGTCAAGAAGGTCATCTGCGACACCTTTGCTGTTGCACACGATGAGATGAAACCCAAAGACCTGCAGATGAATGATGTCGGAATCTACAGGCAGTGACTCGTCAGCGTCGAGGAACGGTGAGCTAGTACATAGAGCGTACCCAAGTCACGACTCATTTCCCGAAAGCGCTTGTAGATGAAAGCATTTGGGATGTCAAACAGATTGCCGATTATGGATATCCCTTTGGACCGGGTGGATAGGGAAGACGGGTGGATTGCGTCTCCAGTCCTGGACATAGGAGTAGGCGATGAGGAGGGCGACCGTCAAGAGAAGCCCGGTCCCAAACGAACTTAGGAAGGAAGCCATGGGTCGAGCAAAGAGAGGTGGGATCCAGACTATATAACTGACATAGTAATATCACAGGTAAGGGCCACCATCACATCGGTTACGGAACCTGTTCGCATCTTGTTCGCAAGTTGCTTTATAGTGCTTTTCATACTGGTAAGTATGCGGATCGTGTACCTTATTACAAATCAAGACCCCAGGACCTGCTCTTGTTGAGGCCACTTGCTTCAACGCTGAAGAATCGCCACCGATGACGCAGACCAGATTATTGTCGTTGGAAGACAAGTGGCATAAGTCCGAGACAAAGCATAAGTCCATAAGCACTCGAAGAAACTGAAGGTGTGCAGTGAGTGGTCAGTGGTGGGGCTTCTTTCATTCATGTATCATACAGGCGTCCTTACTTGCATTCTCTACCAAAATACATGCTACCTTACATGCTGATTTATGGTCTGGGAGGAAGGTTAAACATGAAAGACCCCAAGCCCATTCTCAAATAAGCGTTGTACAGTACAAGTGGTTCGATTTGACGCCGCAAGTGACGCCGTAAGTGTGATTAGGAAACGAGCCCTCCTTGTTGTCATGAGACAGGGACGGAGCGGTGGATCTGGAGCCTGAGAGTGGGCTGAGGCTACCAGGAGGTCGTCGTCGTCCGCGCTCGTGCTCATGTTCACTGCCGTGTTTGTCCCATACCTTGAGTCCCCGGGTCTTGATTTGTAATAAGGTTTGTTTGCGCCATGAAAAACGCTGAAACAGGGCCAGAAGAGGAGAACTGAAAGAGTACAGTATCTTGCTACCACGGTTCCGTCATGGCATCGCCATCAATGACGTACAGCGTCCATTCCAGCGCAAGTTGAGTTTCATGTGGTACAACCCTTTTTTTCACATGGTAGGGTGCAGCATCGATGTCGAAGTCGACGCTTCCTCATCGAGCAAGGGCCGACATGGACTCTCGGGACAACAGAGCCAGGCCCCATTGCACCTTGCCTCACAACGTGGTCACTTTGACTGTTTGACATGGCCCGGCTGTTGCTAGACCTGGAGCTGATCCGAACATTACAATAAGCTAGTGAAGGCTGACCATTCCATGTACAGGGACTTCACATGTCTGAGAATCAGTAAACGTAGTTGGGTCGACCTTAATTTATATCTGTGGAGGAAAGGGTGGCTGTGAAGGCGGGAAGGTCTTTGATTTGTTCGCAGCTATCTTGCACCGGAGGTTGAGACGTTGGGCGATGATGAGCAATGAATGAATAGTGAATGTTGATTGACGCGTCGTTGATGGACAAATAAGGAAATATGTTGCCCGTGTACAACATATCGCTGGTCCTCGACCTATGCTTTATGCGTTATTCTAGACATTTTACTGCTGTACTGCTTCCCTACCCAAGTTTGAGCAAAATCGATGCATTATGAGATAGTCGACTGTAGTGCAAGACACTTCCTTCTAAGCTGTGCTTTCTCCGAGTGTGCCCGCGCCATGCTTCCGGAGTAGATCTGCAATCTCTCTATATCCAGATATCAGCGATACCTGTATGGTGTCTGACCCTCGCCATTCATCGCATGTATGTCCGCGCCACGTTCAAGTAACAGCTTCAAGATCCCGAGGTATCCATTGCCTGTTGAGTGGTGCATCGGAGTCCAATAGTCCTGCGTCCTGGGGTTCACGTCTGCGCCGTGATCGAGAAGAACCCGCGAGACCTCGAGGTGTCCATATCGTGATGACTGGTGCAGCGGGGTCCACCCCCACTCATCACGTGAATCCACCTCCGCACCCCGCTCGATGAGCAAGCGCACGACATCGACGTTCCCCTTGGCCGCCGCTCTGTCTAACGGAGTCTGGTTACTCGTATTGCGGGCGTTGATATCCACTCCCCGTTCGAGCAACGACTTCAAGATGTCAATGTTCCCCTCTTCCACGGCAGCGTGCAACGAAACCTTTGCTCGTCTTTCCCATCACCGTCATCCGTATCGTACTCAACTGTGTCCAATGTCGTGGAATGTAACTTGTTTCGAGTATTTGGATTCGCTTTGTAATCGGAAATAAACATCGCAACCTCATCTTGGCCATTCTCCGATGCCAACTCGGCTGCACTTCTACCGCCTGGTCGAGCGTGTCGACATCAGCACCCTGCCGAATCAACAGCTTTACAATTCCGAGATGCCCATGTCGCGACGCGGCATGCAATACAGTCCAGCCGTTGCTGTCCAAAATATGCACAGTCGCTCCGTGGTCGATCAGGAGACGGGCTATCACGGCATTCCCACTTGTGACTGCTCTATAGAGTGGAGTTTCTTGCTTGTCACCGGATACGTCGACACTTGCGCCACGCTGGACCAGCAACTCGGCGATCTTGAGGTGGCCATCCGCCGATGCTAGATGTAAGGGGCTCGAAAGGTCATTGCACTTGATGTTTGGATCAGCTCCATGGTCTAGCAACAGCCGTGCCATGTCAAGGTGGCCATGTTGTGAGGCGAGGTGCAATGGAGCCTGGCTCTGGTCATCCAGCACATTTAGTTCGGCCCCATGCTCGATGAGGAAGCGTCCGACTTCAGCTTTACCCTCGCTTGACGCCAATGCTAATGGAGTCTTTTGGACCCGTTCCGAACGTCGACAGGAGTGCCAGTGTTGATCATCAGTTGCACGACGTCGAGACAGCCGTTTAACGATGCGATGTGAAGAGGGCTCGAATTATTGATGTCTCTAATATGGATATTTGCGCCTTGATCGACCAGGAAACGTACAACATCGAGCTTCCCATTGCTAGATGCCAGGAACAGTGACGTCTGCCCGTCTTCGTTCCGAACGTCGACATCAATGCCACACTCTAGCAAGAACTTCGTGACGTGGAGATGCCCTTGATTCGCCGCCTTGTGGAATGGAGTTCTGCCTTTCTTATCCGGGGCAGACACGGCTGCGCCCTTCTTGATCAAGAAGCGTGCTGTATCGAGGTGCCCATGCCGCGATGCCAAGGCCAGGGAGTCGACTGCTTGTCATCCCGGCTGTCAACATTTGCGCCACGATCGATCAGCAACTTTGCGGTGTCGAGGTACCCAGCGCCGGACGCTTCATGCAGCGCAGTCCTGCGATCGTCTTGCTGTGCATTCACGTCGGCGCCGCGGTCTATCAGGATCCGTGAGATGTCAAGGTATCCATACCGTGACGCGAGATGTAGAGGAGTCCAGGGATCTTCTTTCTGTGCATTCACGTTGGCGCCGCGGTCCATCAAGAGCCGCGCGAGGTCAAGGTATCCACACCGTGACGCAAGATGCAGAGGAGTCCAGCGATCTCCTTCCTGTGCATTCACATCCGCGCCGCGGTCTATCAAGAGCCGTGCGAGGTCAAGGTATCCATACCGTGACGCGTGATGCAGAGGAGTCCAACTTCGCCTCGAGCGTGTGTTCACATCAGAGCCGCGGTCTAGCAAGAGCCGTGCGACGTCGAGGTGTCCATATCGTGACGCAGCATGTAATGGAACGTACCCGATTTCGTCTCGGGAATTGATGTCTGAGCCACGATCTATAAGGAACCGTGCTATGTCAGGCCTCCCATTAAAACAGGAGAGCTCCAACGGTGTCTCTTGGTTCTTATTCCGAGCATCGAGACTTGCACCAGATCCAAGTAACAGTTCCGCAATCTCACGATAACCGGATTGTACTGCCGCGTGCAGCGGGGCACAGCCTTGATCGTCGGTGACATTCACATCGGCACCAGAATTGACGAGGAGACGTGCGATCTCGAGTGATGACTTCGCCATGACGACCTTTCCGCCCTGTGATACCCTATGAAGTGGAACCCTGCCGAGGTGGTCACAAGAGTCGGGATCGGCACCATTTCTAAGGAGAACCGATGCGACTTTTAAATGTCCATTAACTGAGGCGGCATGTAATGGAGTTGTGTGAGAACCGCCCTTGCTATTGACGTCCTGTGAATGGGCTGCGATCAGGTGCTGTGTGAGACCAACGAAGCCGCACAGAGAGGCATAATAAAGTGGAACAGCCTCGGGCCGTAGAGGATGTATCGTAGGCATGCGCTCCGTCCAATAACGGTCGATGTCGTATAGCCAGACCCAAGCCGCGAAATGTGGCATTACAGGATTGAATAGACGCTCCATGACTTCCTGAATCTGCGACACGTTACTAAATTTGGCATGTTTGGCATGGTCGACCCAATACCGAGCAGCGTATGGGGCAAGGGGAAAGTGGGCAATGCCATCTCGGTCGATTTTGTCATCGAGTTGGAGGAGCACACTGAGGCTAGCGTGTGCAACGATAGTATGCGCAGATTCTGGGAGAATGTGATAGTATGAAAGCCGCTCTTCGGCAGTCGTGAGTCGCTCCGATGTCAGATACTCCTTGACGGAGAAATGTGAAAATTGAACGACTCGATGGCCTTTCCTATTGACGATGGAAATGAGACTAGAGCATGCGGATAACACGGCTTCCTCTGCATTTTCTGGACGCCAAGCTGCCTTAAATGTAGGGGGTGCTGCCTTGGGGAACCGAATGGCAAGAACCTCGGCAAGCTCTTCGACGCGAAGAGGACGAATAGACACGGCGAGACATCGGAAAAGTCGTTGGGCATATTCTCGCTTCTCCTCATCGATGCTGAGCAGAGTACGGCCATATGTTTCGTCCAACGTCTTCGGCAAGTCTTCCAACACGCTCCTTATACTCGCAGGAAACGTGCGACGCAGTCTGTCAACCTGGCAGGCCACCCAGCGGAACCTTCGAGATCACGTGAGGGTCAATTTGTGAAGATTAAGATAAGATACCTACATGCCATCCGATTTGTCAGCCAACGCATCGACAACAAGTTGCTTGTCCTCCTTTTTCCACTTCCGCATTGTCCGGTCTGAACGGACAACAGACTCTATATACTTGATTATGTCCCCCTTTTGCCCGATCTCGTCATGAAGAGAAACCTTGAGAGTCGTCAACGGCTCCAGCACGGATCTAATATCCATCTCCGGTCGGCTAGCGACACATAGATGTACATTCGGAAGGTTCAAATCAACAAGTTCTTTAAGCAGCTCCAGGACCTCATCACGGGCGGATGGGCTCCCCGGGAAATTCGGACATTCGTCGAGAGCGTCGACGACGATATAGATTATGCCTTGCCCTGCCAGACTCAACATATCCACCATACATTTTTTCAGCGCGTTAATGTCGGGCTTCCGCATGCCGTGATTGTTGCCAGAGTATAGCTTGGAGAGAACGTCGTAACAAGAATCTGATTCGACAGAAAGCTGAGAAATAAGGGAGGAGAGTAGGCCATAGCAGTCTTGCTTCTTAACGTCCGGAAATCAAAGTAGTAGTACGCCATTGTGGCCAATCTCGCTGCATGCATGCCGTTGACGTCTTGAATAATTGCAGATCTAGTAGGCCCATGAATGACCTCGAATGATCCAGTAAAGTTATGACATACAGAAGTGTGCTCTTTCCTGCGCCCGCTGTACGATCAACAAGTTATAGATGTAGGGCACTCATTTGTATTTCGAAAGACGTACGCTTTCCATGAATCCATAAGAGTGACCCGTTCGCCTTCCATTCTGCTAACGCACTGCTCTCGAAGAACCATGCTGTGGTTCCTTCATGTCGTGCTTTCGAAACGAAGTTCTGATTCGTGGACGGATCAGGAGGAGACAGCCATTGTTGGATGTCCTTTTGCAGTTGGTCACCTACAGAATACCGTCGGCCTCGGCAATGGAAGGTGGTGAGAAAAACAACAAACGTTTCATCTTGTTCATTTCGTTTGCTGCTTGATTAAGAGCGGCAACACCCTCAAGTCAGTTAAGGTGATACCTGTTTTATGCGAGACACGTACCCGAGTTCTGTCCGGTACCACCCGTCGGTGCCTTTCCATCTAATCAAACAGGTGTTTAGACAAATATCTGCAAGAAAACCACGAAAATATGGCGTACCTCCCATAACCGCCCTCGAAATACCATGGACGACACCCAAGGTCTGTGCAACAGCCGACAGTCCTTCGTCCTTTGTCAACCGATCCAATCTCCCGAGGGCAGCCTGTATCTTGTCTTTCCTTTTCCCCAACAAATTCTTCACGAATTTCTCTGTGCCGCAATGAGCATAAGTAACGTATATCTGATGTCGCACTCACTGAACCGCCCCTGCTTAATTTGTTTTGTAGCCAACGCAAGCACCGAAAGTAACTCAACCATTATTTTAATGATAAGATCCATCATCATCGGAGTACGCGGGATTGTCGTATAGACGTCCAGACGCATAAGGAAATTCCCCAAGCATTCAAAGAGGTCTAGGAGGGTATCGTAACTTGACGTGACCCCACTGGCAGCCTGGCAAACTCATATATCACAAGGGAACTAGTTTAAGTGTTAAAGGGGCGAACAGAGAGGAGGACATCAATCCCAACGAACAAGGCTTTCGCTGGTGGGAAGGGGACCTGACGAGGTCACGTTAAAAGGGTTACTAGATGGCATGTGTGACTTAATACCAGGCTGAGTGCCTCGCCTAGAATGCCTGAGAACGCCTGGATGACATTCACCGCCGGGCTGAGGCAACTGATTAACCTCCGATTTCCTTCTCGATAGTCCTTGAATGCCTTCTCCCGTTCTTGGAGCAGTTCTAAAATAGCCTCGGGAGAATCTGCGCATTCGATCGCGGCCGCGAAAGGATTCTTGGAAAGGTCTATTCCAGTTATGTTTGAATATTCGACCAAGGCATCGGTGATCAATTGGATGTTGGAAGTGGAGGACGTTGAGGATATTGCTTGCACGGTAGACGGCATGAAGGCCACAGGTCGTTCGGGATCCTTGGTTTAGAGGGATGGAATGAGGGAAGGGGTCAAGGGCCAACCGGTCAAGGTCGTCAAGGGTCGAAATAATGGAGAGGGACACTGTCAGGTGGCGTGAGGTGGAGATCAGTGGTTGATATCTGTCATTACGACATTATTTGGTCGAGGCCTTCAGTTACCAGCCCAAGTGCTAAACGCTACACGAAGCGCTGAGAAAACCCTCGTGTCTCCAGCAACAAATACTTGTCACTTTTGCTTGCCTCCTACAGTAATGTACGATGTGTATTATACTGTAGTAAAACGGACGTCGTGATCTTTCGGAGTAGAATCAATGAACCCCTCGAGGGATAGATTCAAGTCGACCTTGCTTTTCGGACTGTGAGATGAGAAGCCTTCGTCTTGGGTAGTGCAGGTGCAGGAAGGCTCTCCTATTCGACTTACCCTAAGCTCGACGAGGAAGCTAGAGATGATGGAACGCGTTCACGTGAGAGCCCAGTAGTATGGTGTGACCGAAGGTTACTGAAGTCCGTAGCCATTTGCTGAAGGGATCGGAGGATGGTCCAGCATATCGCCGATGACATTCCAGGGATCACCACACGTCAAAAGGTTAGGTATAAGATTAGCCTTAGAATATGAATCCAAATCCGTATGATGTGAGCAAGACCTGGACAAGGAGGGCGCCGTAAAGGCGACACGGAAGCCAGATCCGAGTCAGGAGTTACGTGACGAGTCAATCACAGTACTGTAGCGTTTTCAAGGCTGTTTTCAGTCAGTTTGGTTTTACACTCAGTAAGTCGGAATCGACTCGGAAAACCTGTTTCAACCTTGATGGCTCCGGCAAACCGGGGTTTTCGTGTTGGCGGAGTTCGAAATGTGGCACATGTACTGTACATGCCCCATTCAGTTCAAGGCAACAGGCTGCAGATCGATGCCCAAAGGGCTTTTCTTGTCAACCTCATGGCCGATCATGAAGAGCACTCTAGCTCAGACTCATCATATGCAAAGTCTATATCAGTCGGTGAGGGAGAAACGGCCATGACTGGTGTGTTCAGTTCTGGGGTACATCTTCAGCGCTTCGCTGCGGAAGGCATCCACTGCAGTACTTGATCGAGGGTTGCGTTGAGGACGTCCTCTCTTCGCTGTCATGAGGGCACGTTGATACAATACAATAACCACCAATCTGTTCGGTTGTGGAGAACACAGTAGTACTGTAGCACCTGTCTTTATCTACACTGTATTTGGAATGTTTCGAGGGATGGTTCAAATTCCCGCTTTGAACTGTAGCAACTCGTTGACCCAGAAGATGCAGAAGACTCATAGTGATTCGTCTGACCGCGTTTACCTGTTGGCTATTCAAATATTCAAACTTTGACACGTTTTCCTGTGCGAGTTGACGGTTTTCGGAGCGGTTTCAAAACAAGAAGTAAAACAGGACTCAAAACGGCTTTGAAACACTACTGTGATTTCCCCTAATGGGCCTGTGAGCCAAAAGTTGATTCCCGATTATCCACAGGCGCCCCCCACGAACACGGCTGCAACCGCACGTCATCACCAGATGGCTCTGACTCCTCGGGTGAAAAGTCAAAGTCGCGCCCACCCGTCCGAATCCAGGCAGGGTGTGACAATCCCCACCTTGCGCATAATCAGGTCCGTTATTGATGTGTGCGTCGTCATTCTGTTTCTATCCCGTCGTCGTAATGGACGTGGCCGTCACATACTGAACGAGTGGTTACGGATGCACCAATGGCTCGCCAATCCCACGGCAGGGATGAGATTGAAATTGAGACCGAGGTAGATTAGAAGAGCGGGAGCGATGATGCCCGCGCCGACCAGTAGCAGAGAGAAGTGGAGATATTTGCCCCGGACTGGGTCCAGAAAGACGGCGATCGATGAAATCATGAAAGAGACGGAGCTGGGGTGAGAGAGGAAGTTCAAGCCACTACTTGTGAAACCTTGTGAATGTAACAAGTTGGAGTTCGACGCTGGCGCAGAGCCTGATGCTAGCGCCGAGATCTGAGGATCTGAGGCCTGAGGCCCAGTAGGAAGTCCATCAATTATGTACGATTTGTGTATATTTAGTTAGATTGAGTCGCTCGTAATCGATCTCAATAAAAGTGGTGAATATTCTATACATCTTGTTGATTGAGATAGATTTCATACAATTTTCATATGTCGTATTGATAGAAATAGATGCAAATCGACAATATTTCGATTACTGTCGATCTTGACACATTTCCTTAGACCACGGCGTTTTTTTGTTGTAATCGATATAAATCTACAGTTCTATTACGAGCGATTTCTTTAGACTGCCGCCTTTCTTCATTGTAATCGATATAAATCTATTGCCTCTATTATGTGCGATTTCCTTAGACTGCGGCGTTTTTTTGTTGTAATCGATATAAATCTATTGCCTCTATTACGAATGATTACTGACTATTGCGAATGACTATCTATTCCCATCGATTATCCTATTGATTCCCCTCGACTCTGTTTCTCCAAACCCAAAAATGACATCAAAAAGGTCTGTCATTTGGAATGAGTCGAGGTCAGTAATGGCCTGGGCTGGTGTGTTGTGGCGTGTTACGCAGCAGTGGGGGAGGCGAAGGCAATAAAGGAGGGTCTTAGTGCGAATCAAGGTCACTGTCGTTGCGGAGGTGGAGGCAGGTGAGTAATGAGATCAAAATTGGAGAAATTCTACTCACACAGGAACGGGGTTGTTGTGCCAACGCCGTCAAGATGCTCGGGAAGAGGGCGAAAGAGCATTGTTCGGCACATCGGATTGGTGATGCTGTTGGCCATGCATGAGAGAGGTGAAGGGTAATGAGATCAAAATCGTAGGAGTTTCGACTCACGCAGAGACAGGGGTTGTCGCACCAAAAATGGTCAGGCAGAGGGCGAAAAGGTATTGTTTACTGCATTGGATTGGCGATGCTGTTGGCCATGAGAGAGGTGAAGGCAATAAAGGACGGTCATAGTGAATCATGGTTATTGCCTGTTGCGGAGGTGGGAGTGGGTGAGTAATGGGATCTAGGAGTTTGACTCACGCTACTCACGTAGGGACAGTGGTGGGTGGAAAGAAAAAACGTACTGAATTGGTAGGATGGAAAGTAAAAAAGGGATTTGTTAGTAGCAGTGATGTAGTGATGTGGCAAAGAGCAAGAGTGAGAAAACATGTGAAGGACGCACGTCCTTTTTATTTTACACCGTAGGTAGTTGAGACAGCAGAATATATAATACAGGTGAGTCCGGTCAGACCCAATGCCAGGTAGTGCAGTGGTTAGAGCACTTGATATATATCTGGAGAGCCTCGAGGGGGTCGGTTCAAATCCCGCATAAACACTTGTCATACTCAACACATACCTGTATTACATAACCTGTGATTATCCCATGTATGCATGAAAAATGGTGCAGACAAGGTCTTTTGTGTGCCACACTCATTTGTCCCGATGCCGAAAGATACCCAGGACAAGTCTCCGATGCCGAAAGATAACCAGGACAAGTCTATTCGGCGCAACGAAAAGATACTCTCAATTGTGCGGAAGGCAGACGAACGCATGCTACAAGAGAGTGGCAATCCGGTTTACCTCAAGATGAAAAGAGAGCTTGAAATTTTTCAGTGAGTAATCCGACAAACTTCACTCACGCACGCATATATCTTCCTATATCAGAGCAGGGCGAGCTGAATCCCGCGCCAAAAGCGAGGCCCTTGATGATGCCGAAGGCTCGACTTACCGACCTGTTTGCCTTGAAGATATTCCAATCCTTGGCGTTCGACAGACCCCATATGGCAGGCTCGTATATCGTGTCAAAGCCCCAAGGGATCTGGTATGTGAATAAAGTTTGTAAACAGGTCATGCTAATGGCGTATTATATTCAGTCACCGATACCCCCAGAACTCGAGTTGGACACGGATGAATGCGCAGATGAATGTGTGGATGATGCAGACACGACGCTAGTGGATGTCACGCCAGATGCAAAGTCGAATTAACAAAAATTCTTTACTGTCATTCATTGCAACAAATCATGTAACTTTTTACAACAGTTTCATTATCAACGTTGATAGCACCACCTCTTTTTATGTCCATAAAAGCGAGCCCCGAAAGCGAGAATGAGTCCGTGAAAGTGAGCAGAGTCCAGGAAAGCGAGCATGAGTCCGGGAAAGCGAGTATGAGTCCACGAAGGCGAGCATGAGTCCGGGAAGGCGAGCATGAGTCCATAGGCAAGCGTGAGCACATAAAAGTGAGCTGGAAAAGAATTGCGTGAATGATGCAACGATGAGCGAATGTATTAGACTACAAGAAGTGTATCAGTAGAGTTAGATTGGTTGAAATAGCGCATATACATACCTTTTTTCTTCTTTTGTTCGTTACGAGCCTTCCTCTGGCGGTGGAGTGCTGTCAGTTAATTTGTTCCGGTGTGATACAGACTTGACATACCTGCACAGCAGCCACCTGTTTCCATTGCTGACAGACACAAAGCGATTAGAAAACATGAATAAAGTGGCGACGTGTACCATTTTTTCTTCTTCTGGTAGGCTGAGCCAGTATGCTTTATACTGGTCCTCTGTGCCGCCTTCGTGACTCTTGAGCCAATCCTGCCGACATAAATTCCTAACGGCATCAATAGAGAAGCTTTCTGTAAAGAAAGAAGACTTACTTGTCGCTGATGGAATCGCTAACGATCGCAGGTGCAGCTGCCTTCCGCTTTTTGGAAGCGGGACCCGCTACTTGGGGTGGTTTCTCTGTGAGTGACCCAATGGTTGGTGGAGCCGATGTCGACAAAAGGGTCCCTTCCGCTGTCGCCATTGCCACTGCCGATACACCCTCATCGGGCACACCTGTGGTCGCTGGGGCCTGTGTCTCGTCTGCGGGCGCGTCTGTCGACATTGGCAGTACCGGTGTGCGCATAACTGACTCCGAGTCCAAAGTGGAGGGTTGTGTCATCAATACATCAGGACATGCTGTATGCATGTCCCGTCGGTCACCCAGGCCTTCGTCCAAATCGTCATCCCTTTGATTAGTATCAGCTTGAGACTCGTATTAGAAGTGAATGTCACGTACTGTGTTGGGTCCACAATGTTCAGAGCCACCATCAAATTTGATGATGATGATGATGACGATTCCATCTGAAAACATATAGTTAGGGCCTCTTTAATATGAGGAAAAACATACTACTGTGATGTCTGCACGTGTGTCAATCGATTCCTCACCTGGGATCACATTGGACGGATCTGATGTGTTCTCGAGGGGGTCCTCATTATCTAATGGGTCGGGTGTGATCCTGATGAGGCTTTTGTTGTCCAGGGCCTCCGTCTTCGCATTCGCAGCTCCGTCGGAAGCGAGACGGTATTTTACCCACAAGGGGTAATTTTTCGAGATCCAATGTTTGAGCTTCCAGTTGTCATCGCATAGTCGCAAATAGTTGAATCTGGGATCATTTAACATTGCTGAATCTACATAATTTATTGCGAGACTGTCAGCCATGCTCCAAGCCGGTGGTGCCAGGCCATGTTTGTCGAGAGTTGTCCAAATGCTGCGCATCTTTTGCCCGAGCTGCGTTACCAAAGCCTTCGACACAGGGATGCCATCTTCTCCTTCAAGGTATACATGTGCGGTATTTGGTTCGAGTGAATCGCAGTCGTCATCGGGTGTTTCTTTCTCCGGCCGTCCGCGTTTCTTTACCTTTGTTGCAGTCCCTTCTGTCGCCCCTTTCTGTGCTCTCTTGTACGTGTTCCATGAGCTTTTGGTCCAGAACTTGACATCGTCAAACTCGTTCCGATTAAGTGGCGGTGGGGGATCCTTTGATGGGGGCAGGTGTGACCAGGTCCGGTTGCTTGGTTGGACAGTCTGAGCGAGGTTTATAGGCGCAGAGGTCAATTTGTTGTTAATTTCCCTGTTAAAAAGTCTGTAAGCTAGAAAAATAGAATCATACACGAACGTACTCTATTGTCTGCAATCACGATTGCAGTCGAACGACCTCGTCCTCCAGTGAGCGCTTTACATTTTCTAGTTGGGTCTTCTCATTTGTGAGCCGTGCGAAAGCCAGTTCCATGCGCATATATGCCCCATTACCCGAGGAGGTAAGATCCCATTCACTAGCCTGGGAAATGATATTGACGATTTCATCACGTTTGAGGTGTCTGGGCGAGGGATCCTGGCAAAGGAAAGTGTAAGTGTGTATTTCAACAGACAGGATCACATACTTGTAATGAAAGAGCACTTGATCCTGTCGATCCAGTAATCGATCGCTGGTGTTGATGGCCGTCGACAGGGAAAGTCCAGTTGCCCTGGCTGGGGTGTTGTAAGGTCGGATCAATGGCACTGAGCCCAGTGGAAAGACCAAAATTGCTTGATAAAGGGAGCATTGGGCGGATGGGACGAGAGGTAAAAGTGTCGGAGGACAAGGCAAGACGTTGTCTTTTGTCATTGATTTCACGCCCACCACTTCCGGATTGGGAAGACGTACATAGGGTATTGACATAAAAAAGTCACTATAGCGTTACTCTACTGGTATCAATGTATCATAGTGTCCATATCATCGTTGTCATGCTCATCAAACAAACCTTCTGCATTGTATTTTGCAAGTTCGATGAGTGGGTGCCTCAACAAAGCAAATTTTTGAGTGTCGACGAGCTCCCCATCCGGAGTAACCTTCAGATCAGGAAACATCGAAACGACTGACTTGATTGAGCTGACGGGAATCACCCTGATTGCTTCCGGGCCATCCAACACATCGCAAAGGTAGACTGTTTGGCTCGATTGGGAAAGGAGAGTCGCATCAGGGAAAGAGAAGAAGTTGACGACAGCAAGGGGATATTGCAGGTTGTCAAATTGTATGTAGAAGTAATACAAGGCGTTTGCGATACACATCTTCCCACCATAGTCGATCTAGAATGCCTTTCAGAGAGCGGTTATGAATGAGTAAACAAACTTACCTCAATGCAAGATGTGCGGCAAAGGGACGACTTGCTATTTGATTCAGACCAGACAGATCGTGCCCGTTGGCCATTGGGTAATTGCAAGCGTGCCCAACGAATGATTGCATTGGGCCAGGCAGATTGGTTTGGCCATCCTTCGTGTTGCCAGTAACCCATCAGTGCATCATACTCGAGATGTGCCATGGGTCTTGCAGTGCCATCGCGTTGCGGTAGAAATATGTATCCATCTGGAAAGCCATGTGCATGGATAGACGTGCCATGTGTGCCATAGTTTATGTCAAGTTTTGGGTACATTGCCATGATAGAGTTGATCTGAGCGTGGATCACCCCACGTTCTTCAAGGTTTCGATAAGGATCCTTGTCTTGATGAATTTCTTTGCCTAGATTCCCAATTGCAGTTTCCATTGTCCACTGTGCATAACAGGATAGAGGACCCGCGCGGACAGTTTCAGGGGCGATATGAGTCAAAAGGTGTATGCTGTGACGAACGAAGTGAATACGTGAAGCTTTACGTTGATAGTAAAGCGCCTCGAACTCCCTGACAAAGTCCTTGAGGGCTGTATTGCCACTTTGAAGCTCCTGTGGAGTAATAACAGGACGTTGGAGTATCTGAATCCCAGCAACCAATTTGCAGTAGTTTTCCCAGTAAGGTTGTGGAAGGATATGTCGCAGTAACACGGGCCCAAGTCCATAGATGTACAATTGAAACTCCCAAGCTTTGTAACCAGAATTAATCTTTTCAGCCGGATTCCGAGGTGCACGCCCAAATGACGAGGGAATGAATGGAGTTGCCGCCTCGATAGTGTCACCATGAGCCTGCCAGATTTTCTTGTCCTTGAGAACGGCCCAGTTCCAAGTGCTGATATCATCGGGTGGATAACGCTTGATCGTGCCTCGCCATAGTCCCAGGAGGAGATCAGGGTCATTTAGAACGGAAAGATGCATCAGATCCATAGTGAATATGCCAGGAATGCCAAGCATGATAACCCCAGAGAATAGCGTGGGCTTGCAAAGTCCAGTCTGAAGGCGATACTTGTTGTATTGAGCAAGGTTTCGCGCCAAAAGTAAGAGCCGCAGATTTCTTTCATACGTAGTGTTGATACTCTGTCGGAAACTCTGTAGATCCTTGAATGTGACGTCGTCGTGAGAGCATCCCGGAATTGTATAAGCTTCGGGTTTCAACATGACTGGGTAGTAATGTGGATCCCCATCTCGACGTCGCCCAGTAATTGCACAGTACACTCGGCACCCTTGTTTGCCACTGTGCCCAACAAACCCGGACATTGAGGCTGCGCCAGGGCTATCAGCCGATGCAATCACGATGATAGGAATCAATCGGCGTATCTCCGTAGAAGTAGAAGCGTCAAATATTCTGAGCCCTTCGTGTTGTATAGCCCTGAGATGATAGAGCAATGGGTACAAATATGAGTCGATCTCTGGGGTTTATTGGGTCCAGGAACAAAGCCGCCTGGGATAACAAATGATTTTGTGTACCGTAGACTAGGGCGAAGATTATGGATGATCCAGATGAAGATCCAGCAGTCAGACGCTTTGTCCCAATATAGCTGTGCACCGTCGATAGAAAGCTGTAGTGCGATGTCGTCTTTAGTAAATTGACCAGAAACCCAGGCTCGCAAGAGGTCGTGCGAGCATGCGGTGTCGTCATAGGCCTCCACTTGGCCGTTGTGGGTCCTGAGATAGTCCGAGATCTTCATGAGCCTCTTCTCGAGATAGTGCATCTCCGCAGCTATTTGAGGCGATGCATAGAAGGACTGGAGTACTGGGCCAATAGGAATCGTTGTAAACTGTCGTCGAGGTCGTCCATTTGCATGATATCGAGGTGCACTGCAATACGGACATGCTTGAGATCCGAGTATGCCCCTGTGAAAGCAGCGCAACTGGAAGTGCACATGTCATATCTGGTAGGCACGACACCAGATATCTTCTTAATGATTCGTTTCACCTGATCAAAGGACAGGAATTCATCATCAGGATAGGCCGCCATGTCAACCTTTCGTATGGTTTTGTAGTGATCACGAGAAGTATTCGTCGAGTAAACAAAGTGCCGTATCGCCTTCACAAGATGTGTGTCTGATAGGTCCAGAGTGCAGTGTGCTGCTCCAGGGTCCCTGAGCCGATCGATGTCATCAGTAGCCATTCCGCTATCCTCAAGAGTCGCGTTCTTCAGATCTTGTATGTTTCTCATTGTGACCTGGAGGGAAGGTATGTATATCCCTGTATCTGGTTCACCTTCTCCCAATTCCAACGGGCTGGCTGAATAGTATTCTGATTGGAAGTAGGGGTAGCGGGTCGAGGCTCGTCAGAGCCATCGAGACGGTGATCGGAGACACGTATACCTCCCAATGGCTCCGGCCCAGGATCGTGGTCAGAAGCGCTGCCAGACAATGGATTGTCGACCTCATTAAAGCAAGAGATGGAGTCGCTTTGAGATGTTGGCACAGAGTTTCCACATGACGGGTTCAAGGCAGGCTGATGAAATAATATTAGAAACAGCCCAACAAACATGGAAAGTTTGACAAACTTCCTGGGCTAGCCTTTGTCGTTTGGGATCTGCTGGACGGTTGTCCGAGTCTGAGTCGTTGGTAGCTTGGCGCAAGAGTTGTTCTGGTATTGATAAATTCCTTGATCTAGAGTGTTGAATAAAGTCCTGGAACTCTTGCTCGGCACGTTTTTCAGTGTATATGTTGCGCGGAGTGCGTCACTTCTGTTTCGATGCCATTGTGTGAACCAGAACTGAATGTCTTTTGCCAGTGGGATGTGTGGAATGTTGAGTCAAAAAGAATATATTACACATGGATTCATTGTACAGACTCTATTGGAAACTGTTGTATGTCATGTCAAAAAGAAGTAGAATTGTGTCGACCGATGGGTGATAGAAATCAATGTCAATATATTACAATAGACGCAATAGACACAAATTGATCAAAATTGTAGGTAAAAGACGGACTTCCTACTGGGCCTGAGGTGTGACTCGGATCGCACCGAGTATGACCCGTCTCCGCCTCCGCGCTCCGTTGACCCTTGCTTTCCCTACACACAATCTCAATCCCGTCCAAGTGAACATGCAGCTGCAACAACTCTTCGTCCTACTAAGGCCATGCTTGCTATCCCTCACTTGAGATCCTCGCTTTCCATGATGTGGAAGAGCGCCTACTATGCGACCACAGCGAGTGAATGAATTCCCGTGAAAATTGTCGAAGTGGGTCCCCGGGATGGGCTTCAGAATGAGAAGACAGTCATACCTCCGGATGTCAAAATAGGACTCATTAACCGGCTGGGCCGTGCAGGTTCGAGGGTAATCGAAGCAGGGAGTTTTGTCAGTCCAAAGTGGGTACCACAGGTATGATCACATGCTCGTTTACTGTATCTCTCACACGTTTTTGTCGTTTGACATCGTGCATAGATGGCTGGCACGGCCGAGGTGGTAACTTCTATGCACTACATACCAAGTCTTCGTACCCAACGAAAAAGGCCGAGAAAGCGTCCTCAGTCTTCTCGCTGCACACCCGGACAAACCTCCAGTCGACGAGATAGCCATCTTTACCGCCGGATACCGATGCATTCTCAATGGCTAACACGAACGTCACGATTGTTGATTCACTAAAGGGACTAGCGCGCGTTGTCCAACATGCCCTGGACAAAGGGATCAGAGTACGTGGGTATGTGAGTGTCGTGATTACATGCCCGTACAGCGGCAATGTAGACTACAAGCGCGTGCGGGACGTGACGAAGGAGTTGCTGGACATGGGATGTTACGAAGTGAGTCTGGGTGATACGACGGGAACAGGCGCGTAGAGAACGAGGAGTGAAATCTCACTTAATGCCTTTTTTGTCAGTGTGCCTGGTCCCCTATCGGTGTCGCACACTTCAAACTCAATGCTCTCAAAGTCATCGATGCTTTCCCCAAAGCATGTTGCACCCAGGCTAGTGACCCTAGACATCGACCTAAGACGTGTTTCTACAGTGCGCAGAATTGCCTGTTACACTGTGCCTGACATTGCAATGACCACCACCCCAGCTGTGCCTTGAATCCTTGATGTGCACTATGACTTGAAGTTGTCGTCATCAGTGACAGCAGTTGGAGAAACGGAATAACGGCACAGCAACAACAATTATCCCAAGTGGTACTGGTTCACTGTAAAGTCTGAAGATCATGAATTTCAGTAGGTATAGTGTGGAGAGCAGTTTGTAGCTGTGGATCCAATTTGACGCCTCGCACTTCGTTGACGTACTACGCGACCCTACCAATAAGGACAACGAGATGCAGCATATATTGAACCCCTTTGCATCCAACTTTGGGCCTCTTTAGGCTAAGATGCACACCCTCTCATCGCCGGCAAATTTATTATTACCTTCCTGTAGCTGTTGTGATCATTGACCCATTCTTTCGGGTTGTCCCGCACCAAACTCAACAGAATCCCATTCTACAGACATGGCAGTGCAAGATACTCCCTTCTAAGCTATAGTTTCTCTAAGGGCTAAAATTAAAGCGCCAGTCAGATAACACCTTTAAGTCATAAAAGGGTCTCGTTGAACCTTTCTCCGAGTCTGTCCGCGCCATGCCTCAAAAGTAGATCTGCAATCTCTCGATTTCCTTTTCGCAACGATATTTGGTATGGTGTTTCACCCTCGTCATTCATTGCGTGTATGTCCGCGCCACGTTCAAGTAACAGTTTCACGATCTCAAGGGATCCATTGGCTGCTGAGAGGTGCATCGGAGTCCAATATTTCTGCTGCCTTCCGTTTACGTTTGCGCCGTGATCGAGAAGAACCCGCGAGACCTCGAGGTGTCCATATGCTGATGACCATTGCAGTGGGGTGCTCTCCCACTCATCACGTGAATCCACCTCCGCGCCCCACTGGATGAGCAAGTACACGACATGGATGTTCCCCTTGGCCGCGGCTAGGGCTAACGGAGTATGATTACTTGCATCGCGGGCGTTGATCTCCACTCCCCGTTCGAGCAACAACTTCAAGGTGTCAATATTTCCCTCTTCCGCGGCAGCGTGCAGCGAAACCGTTGTCCTGTCGTCGTCCGCGCCGTACTCAACTGTGCTCAATATCGTGGACAGTGACTTGTTTCGGGTATTTTGATTCGTTTTGTAATCGGAAATGAACTTCGCAACCTCATCTTGGCCATTCTCAGATGCCAACTCGGCTGCACTTCTACCGGCCTGGTTGAGCACGTCGACATCGGCACCCTGCCGAATCAACAGCTTTACAATTCCGAGATGTCCACGTCGCGACGCGGCATGCAATACAGTCCAGCCGTTGCTGTCCGCAGTATGCACAGTCGCTCCGCGGTCAATCAGAAGACTGGCGATCGCGGCATTCCCATTCGTCACCGCTCGATAGAGTGGAGTCTCTTGCTTGTCATTGGATACGTCAACACTTGCGCCACGCTGAACCAGCAATTCGGCAATCTTGAGGTGGCCATCCGTCGATGCTAGATGTAAGGGGCTCGAAAGGTCATTGCGCTTCATGTTCGGATCAACTCCGTGGTCTAGCAACAGCCGTGCCATGTCAAGGTGTCCATGCTGTGAGGCGAGGTGCAATGGGGCCTGGTTCTGGTCGTCCAATACATTTAGGTCAGCTCCTCGGTAGATGAGGAAGTGCCCGACTTTAATTTTACCCTTGCTTGACGCCAATGCCAATGGGGTCTTTCGGGTCCCATCCCGAATGTCAACAGGAATTCCAGTGTTGATAATCAGTCGCACAACGTCGAAACAGCCGTTTAGTGATGCGATGTGCAGAGGGCTCGAATTGTTGCTGTCTCTAACATGGATATTTGCGCCTTGTTCGATCAGGAAGCGTACGACATCGGGCTTCTCGTTCATAGATGCAAAGTACAGTGACGTCTGCCCGTCTCTGTTCCGAATGTCGACATCGACGCCAGACTCTAGCAAGTACTTCATGATGTGGAGATGCCCTTGATTCGCCGCATTGTGTAATGGAGTGTTGCCTTCCTTATCTGACGCAGACACAAATGCGCCCTTCTCCATCAGGAAGCGTGCTAGTTCGAGGTGCCCAAAATGCGATGCAAATGCGAAGGGAGTTACCTGCTTCTGGTCCCAGCTGTCAACAATTGCGCCAAGATCGATCAGCAACTTCGCGATGTCGAGGTGCCCTTCGGAGGATGCAAGATGCAGCGCAGTCCATAGATCTTCTTCCTGCGCATTAACATCGGCACCGCGGTCTACCAAGAGCCGGGCGAGGTCAAGGTGTCCATACCTTGACGCGATATGCAGAGGGGTCCAACTTGGCGTCGAGAGTGCGTTCACATCAGAGCCGCGGTCTAGCAAGAGCCGTGCGACGTCAACATGTCCGCATCGTGAGGCAGCGTGTAATGGAATGAAGCCCTTATCGTTTCTGGAATTGATGTCTGAGCCACGATCTATAAGGAGCTGTGCCATGTCAGGCCTCCCGTAAAAACAGGAGAGTGTCAACGGTGTCCGTTGCATCCTATTCTGATCGTCGAGACTTGCGCCAAATTTAAGTAACAGTTCCGCAATCTCACAATAACCGGATTGAGCTGCCGCGTGTAGCGGGGCACAGCCTTGAGAGTCGATGAGATTCACATCGGCGCCAGAATTGACGAGGAGACGCGCGATCTCGAGTGGTGATTTTGCCATGACGACCTGTCCGCCCTGTGAAACCCTATGAAGCGGAACCCTGCCGAGATAGTCACGAGAGTCGGGGTCGGCACCATTTCTAAGGAGAACCGATGCGACTTTTAAATGTCCCTTAACTGAGGCGGCATGTAATGGAGTTGTGTGAGAACCGCCCTTGCTATTGACGTCCTGTGAATGGGCTGCGATCAGGTGCTCTGCGAGACCAACGAAACCACATAGAGAGGCATAATAAAGTGGAACAGCCTCAGGCCGTAGAGGATGTAACGTGTGCATGCGCTCCGCCCAATAACGGTCGATGTCGTATAGCCAGACCCATGCCGCAAAATGTGGCATTACAGGATTGAATAGATGCTCCATGACTTCCTGAATCTGCGACGACACGTCACTAAATTTGGCATGGTCTACCCAATACCGAGCAGCGTATGGGGCAAGGGAAAGTGGGCAATGCCATCTCGGTCGATTTTGTCATCGAGTTGGAGGAGCACACTGAGGCTAGCGTGTGCAAGAATCGTATGCGCAGATTCTGGGAGAATGTGATAGTATGAAAGCCGCTCTTCGGCAGTCGTGAGTCGCTCCGATGTCAGGTACTCCTTGACGGAGAAATGTGAAAATTGCACGACTCGATGGCCTTCCCTATCGACGATGGAAATGAGACTAGAGCATGCGGATAACACGGCTTCCTCCGCATTTTCTGGACGCCAAGCTGCCTTAAATGTTGGGGCTACTGCCTTATGGAACCGAATGGCAAGAATCTCGGCAAGCTCTTCGACGCGAAGAGGGCGAATAGACACGGCAAGACATCGGAAAAGTCGTTGGGCATATTCTCGCTTCTCCTCGTCGATGCCGAGCAGAGTACGGCCATATGTTTCGTCCAACGTTTTCGGCAAGTCTTCCAACACGCTCCTTATACTCGCAGGAAACGTGCGACGCAGTCTGTCAACCTGGCAGGCCACCCAGCGGAACCTTCGAGATCATGTGAGGGTCACTTAAGAAGAGATAACATAAGATATCTTACATGCCATCCGATTTCTCAGCCAATGTAGCGACAACAAGTCGCTTGTCCTCCTCTTTCCACTTCCCCATGGTCCGATCTGAACGGACAACAGACTCGATGTACTTGACTATGTCCCCCTTTTGCCCGATCTCATCATGAAGAGAAATCTTGAGAGTCGTCAACAGCTCGAGTACCGATCTAATATCCATCTCCGGTCGGCTAGCGACACATAGATGTACATTCGGAAGGTTCAAATCAACAAGTTCTTCAATCAGCTCCAGGACCTCTTCACGGGCGGATGGGCTCCCCGGGAAATTCGGACATTCGTCGAGAGCGTCAACGACGATATAAATTGTGCCTTGCCCTGCCAGACTCAGCATATCCACCATACATTTTTTCAGCGCGTCAACGTCGGGCTTCCGCATGCGGTGACTGTTGTCGGAATATAGCTTGGAGAGAACGTCGTAACAAGAATCTGATTCGACAGAAAGCTGAGAAATGAGGGAGGAGAGCAGGCCATAGCAGTCTTGCTTCTTATCGTCCCGGAAATCAAAGTAGTAGTACGCCATTGTGGCCAATCCTGCTGTATGCATGCCCTTGACATTTTGAATAATCGCAGATCTAGTAGGCCTCATGAATGACTTCAAACAATGCAATAGTTATGACATACAGAAGTGTGCTCTTTCCTGCGCCCGCTGTACGATCAACAAGTTGTAGATGTAGGGCACTCATTTGTATTTCGAAAGACGTACGCTTTCCATGAATCCATAAGAGTGACCCGTTCGCCTTCCATTCTGTTAACGCATTGCTCTCGAAGAACCATGCCGCGGTTCCTTTATGTCGTGCTCTCGAAATGAAGCTCTGATTCGTGGACGGATCAGGGGGAGACAGCCATTGTTGAACGTCCTTTTGCAACTGGTCACCTACAGAATACCGTCGGTCAAAGGGGACTAAAGAAGGGGGAAAACAACAAACGTTTTAGTTTTTTCGTTTCATTTGATGCTTGGTCACGGTGATGATCGACAACGCCCTCAAGTCAGTTACGGCGACACCTGTTTGCGCGAGACACATACACGAATGGACGACACCCAAGGTCTGCGCAACAGCCCACAATCCTTCGTCCTTTGTTAGCCGATCCAATCTCTCGAGGGCAGCCTGTATCTTGTCTTTCCTTTTCCCCAACAAATTCTTCACGAATTTCTCTGTCACACATTGAGCATAAGTAACGCATATCTGATTGCGCACTCACTGAACCGCCCCTGCTTAATTTGTTTTGTAGCCAAGGCAAGTACCGATAATAACTCAACCATTATTTTGATAATGAGATTCATCATCATCGGAGTAGGCGGGATTGCCGTATAGACCTCCAGACGCATGAGGAAATTGCCCAAGCACTCAAAGAGGTCCTGGAGGGCATCGTAACTTGATGTGACCCCACTGGCAGCCTGGAAAACTCGTATATCACAAAGAACTGCTTTGAGAGCGTGTTAAAGGGACGAACAGAGAGCAGGACGTCGATCCCAACAAACAAGGCTTTTGTTGGTGGGAAGGGGACCTGACGAGGTCGCGTTAAAAGAGTTACCAGGTGGCATGTGTAACTTACCAGACTGACCGCTTCGCCTAGAATGCTCGAGAACGCCTGGATGATATTCACCGCTGGGCTGAGGCAACTGATTAGCTTCCTATTTCCTTCCCGATAGTCCTCGAATGCCTCCTCTCGTTCCCGGAGCAGTTCTAGGATAGCCTCGGGAGAATTTGCGCGTTCGATCGCTGCAGCGAAGGGATTCTTGGAAAGGTCTATTCCGGTTATGTTTGCATAGTCGGCCAAGGCATCGGTGATCAATTGGATGTTGGAAGTGGAGGACGTTGAGGGCACAGTGGACGACATGGAGGCCACGGATCGTTCGGGATCTTTGGTTCAGAGGGGATGGAGTGAGGGAAGGGGTCAACCGGTCAAGGGTCACGCCGCTCAACGGCTCAAGGGCCGAAATGATGGAGAGTCTCACTGTCTGTGGGACGAATGGTTGGCATTATTTGGTTCAGGTGTCCGGGCTGTACGCGAAGCGCCGAGAAAACGCTGCAGTACAGTACTGTACGTCAACTGTACTCGAGACTCGAGTAAGTTACTGTAGCAGATTTGACTTACAAGGCATGTCACTGGGATCAAGCAACGCGAACAGGTGTGGTAGGGAGGTGGAAGACTGTAAAACGAAGGTTTGACGCAGGCTTACTGTATTGTGTAACGATTTTTCACTAAGTCAATTGTCTTTCCATTTGATCATTTTTCCGATCACAGTCATTCTTACAGCGCTGTAATGCAACAGCTGTAACTAGTCAGTCAAGTAACTTAGGTTGCGTTGGCATGCACTGGCATACAGTATGGTATGCAGCAGCCGTATGCTAATGGGTGGAAATTACAACGGTTGTCAGTTGACCCGGAGGCAGCAGTTCACTGTGGTGCTCGTATTGTTTTATCAATGATTGAAGGTACGAACATCGCATATCGAAGGGAGAACACAGTGGTCAAACAGCTGGGTACGCAAAGGCATCAATCATGTAATACAAATACTCCGGCCACCAAAAATCCAAAGGAGGAGGGAATCGAATGAATTGATGGTCCAACAACGCGTTAACGCCGCCAGAGATCGGGAGAGCGCTGCGCTGAAACCCCAACCCAAGTGTCGACTTCAGGGATTATGGAAGCCCTGGCACGAAATGATAGGAGAGCACACGATCATGAATCACTATATCAATTATTAGGAGGGATCAACTAGCTATCATGCATATGCTGAAGGCGATAGATGGCCGGGAATGCCGGCGATTTGACCCAGCTTGCCAGCTTGGCTAAACCCAAGTCGTGCAGCTTGAATATAGCTTACTTGAGTCCGTGTCCTGGCCCAAGCCGCTGCTGAATTTGCGCTGAAACACTACAATCAACCGATGGCATCGCTCCTCCGTCCGCGTTGTATGAGTTTGGACGTTAGTTGTATGGAAATGCTCATGTGGACACCGAACAAGGGAGGATGCAAAAGCGGATCCACGGGATTCATATGGAATGCCGAGAGCACCGGGTACCTGTGCAGCCGAGCCCTTGAGACCCGCCCGCTCTCGCCCTCTTCAGAGAGATGCTCGGGATGGGATTGACCATTTTACAGGCTTACAGCATCTATAATTCCATGGTCCACGGGCATTTCACTGCAAGCGAGTACATCCCACCCAGTAACCCCTCTTCCCGGGGTAGATACAGTAGTGATCGTTTTCCTTCCACTACCATCACGTGGTGTGCATGACCCGCGGAGCAGCGGCCGGTCTTGACACCCGTATATAGTAGCCCTCGTTGACAGAAGGGGGTGGCGTTCTGCGTACCTGTCACCGAATCCTCCATGCGGTTCAGGTGACGAAACGTTCGATGCATATGGTAGGCGCCTGAACAAGTACGGAGGACAGCATGGTATACGGCGTGACCGTTCATTCAGCCCACATCTTTCAGAGGAAACGTTCAGCGTCCGAATCGAAGTTCTTTGTGCTGTATGAGGCGGTTGCGTGATCTCCATCAAGACTCGGCTAGTATTTTTTTGAGCCGTGGACTTCGACGCTCCACGTCAGTGCCAGCAGACGTCGTTGTAGCCATGCCCTTCTATCTAGCTATTTGGAAATTCTGCACGGCAGGCGAGCTTCGGCAGGAAATAATTTTCCGGCTGTTTCGAGCATGCCGGGCGAGAGGTCAGCTTCTTTCGCTTTTGACATTTCACAGACCGAAAGGGGGATCAAATTCTGGATTCTAAGATGAATAGAATTGGATTCACAAACGACCTCGTGTTGGTACGTTGATGTACGGAACTGTTGTACTTGTACTGTAGGAAATGGAGAAAGTTTCAACTCAGATAATGAGTCAGATTGTAGAACAGGTTCGCTGGACGGCAACCACTCGGCAACACGGGGAACATTCTTGGCGCTAAGTCCGAAGTGATGGGCGGGGACGTTCGAAAGCCGACGGTCTGCGGACTGAGATGGCAAGTGTGTCCGTCCAAGTGCGCATCCCAGAAATGGCAATACAGTAGAAGCCAGGACTAAGGCTGAGGCGCTGAGGGCTGAGGGGTCGAGCGGGAACACGGCACGAGCGCTTGAACAAAACAGACATTCTCCTGAACCTGTACTGTATTGGAAAGCGCTTCGAAAGGAAACCCATTGAATCGTGTGCTCCGTCATGGAGAGCGTCGTCGCTGCCCATTGGGTGATACGGGAGTGTGAACGGTGGGACGGAAAAGAATCGAGTCTATCATCAAATGAACGAACGCAATAGAGTGGGGAAGAGAGAAAAGATCGCTTATTTCTGGGATTGGCGTGGGCCATTTCTGGGGTAGATAACACCAGAAAAGAAGCATCCCCTAATTTTTTTTTTCTTTCCCACCGGATTACCAGACATGGGAGCGGTCGTCGCAGTGATCAATCGCGTATGCGTAACTTACTTATGTGAGCCCTGCCGCCCTCTCCGACATCTATTGTTGTGTCCCACTTCTCCTTTACGTCCTCCGTCCTCCCGTCCTTTCCTCCGTCATGCACAAAGACCTACTTCCTCACCCCGTATGAGTTTTTTTTTTTCTTTCGTTCCGAGACCCAGTGTACCTTATGTCGTCTTGTTCAGAGGCGTAGTCATGAATCCGCAAAGAAGGCAACTCTTCAGATCCGCTTTGTCATCGTTGGTGGCGGGCCTGCTGGCCTTGCCTGCGCAGTCGCGTTGCGGCGTGTGGGACATCATGTCATAGTCCTAGAAAAAGGCCCCGATTTCATTGGCGTGCGTACAACCCTCTTTCCCTTCAATTTGGCTCCCTAGTCATTCGACATGCTCACACCAGAGTCCTACACAGCCAAGCAGGAACCGCGGCTTCCGTTTTCCTCCGAACATGACAAAAGTCTTCAATTATTGGGCCATGCGTGACAAGGTGGACAAGATTGGCATCGTTACTGACCGTATCATACTGGCCAAACGTATGTGCTGTTCCCTCCTCACCTTTGTCTTGTCCTCTCACTGTCTCACTGCATTACTTTCAAGTTGAGACGGCGTACTTGGTTGGTGTCCATTGCTGGGAACATGAGATGCTCGAGGAGGCCGGAGGAGAGTTTATCGCTCTACATGTGCGTGCCGACCAAGTTTATCTTTTTTATGTATTCTTATCCAATTCAGCATTCCCGCTACCGAGAGATGTTGCTGGAGACGGCTCATGAACTCGGCGCGGAAACTCGAACAAATGCCGAAGTGGTCGAGGTCGCCGAGGACTGTCGCTCAGTCCGCCTAGCCTCTGGTGAGGTCTTGAAAGCGGATGTCATTATCGGGGCGGACGGCAGTCATGGGATCTGTCGAGCAATTCTACTTCCTCAAGACCCCCAAAGCCCACGGGCCTTACGTTGTTCAAGTACGTGCTTCCCCCACCTTTTTTCCCTGTTACGTTTCTACCGGCTTCCTGATCATGAAAATATTTAGTTCCGTAATACCGGCTGATCGTATTTATGCCGATCCTGAGCTGCGTTCGTTGGTGGAACAAGAGCAGGTGAGTATTACCTACCGATCCGTCAAGGTCGATCTCATCTTCACCACCGAAGGTTTCGCAATGGGCATGGTTTGGGCACCATCGAGCATCGATCTGCTTCCCTATCGTATGTTCATGGCGCTTTTCAACAATATCACCGTTTCAACTTTCAACTCCTTCCAGGGTCCGGGGAGAGACCTTGCATGGTACTTTTTCGTACGAGAGGATGGAGCAAAAGAGGGGTGGGACGACATCTTAACCCCAGAACAGTTTGCGCCATATGTGTCCAATTCTGAGCCACGGTAACGAGCGAGCCCTTCACAATTAACAATGTCCGGATATTGACTGAGTCCCATTCCTACAGACTAATGAAACTGGCAAGGCTAGCAAGACCTAATCGCATCTGTGTTATGGAACGCGTCTTTCCTGAAAATTGGGTACATGATACTGGCCGTCTTGTCGTAGTCGGGAATGCTGCACATCCATGGCCAGTACGCCGCTCTCTGCCTCATTTAAAATTCCAGATTAGCTCAATCATCTTTAAACGATACTCACTAGCCCGGCATGATCTACGGTCCGAGCATGAGTCTAGAAGACGCCTCAGTACTGGCAAAGTTATTCTCACACCTGCGCAATGAAGAACAGATACCGTCTTTTCTGTATGCCTTCCAAAATTTGCGCGAGGAGCGTTGCCAGAAAAACCGCAACCTCGATATGGGCAACATCATATTCCAAGCGGCACCCGATACAGAGGATACCAGGGAGCGTCTCGCCCAAATGCGCCAAAGGCAAGATGAAGGCCGGAATGTGCTCGCGAGTGACGACGAAGACAGCACTGTGGCTCAATGGGACCATAATCGTGAATTGTTTGCGTACGACGCAGAGGACGAGGCAGACAACTGGTGGGTCCAGTGGGGCCTCCTACAAGAACGCTCCAAAACATCCCACTGGACAGATGATGATCAACAAATGTTCGCGCTCGACATCAGTGTGGGTGTTTCGTGAGTGGGTGTCGTCGTTGTGCTCATGCATATGCGGGCGCGCGCAGACGGGATTCTCTTATTCCTCGCCTCACCTCGTCTCACACTGTCCTTCCGTCTCTCTTCGATGTTGCACTGCTGCGATGCTGTGCCCCGTACCCACACATGCCACGAATCCTTTGAAACGACATGAGACTTACACGACACGGACATGATGAATACCCTGCTTTGCCACGCTCACGTATGTACTTGCTACAGTATGTACTCCATGTACCCGATTCCCCATTCCTTGACGCAACCATCAACACCATATCTTCACATCCTTGACACGCAATTATTTACAAATACCCCTGGATCTCGACTGACTACTTGCGCATTTAGGATTGACGTATTTTGTTGCAAGTCGGCAGTGTCGGCAGTCGTCTATGATACACGTCGGCAACTGTACTGTATAATTATCAAACACCCTACCTATCTCCTATCAATGCATGCAGAGTAAAACGTGAAACATTACTACATACATACGGTACGTATGGAAGTTCTGATTTTCCTTTATCGTACGAAACCCATACCGCCACCATCCTGAGACAAGGCACATGGACCCCCTGAGCTGCGTCCGATCGACTAGATCGGTCGCCGCGGCAGACGGCTCCACAATTTATGATCATGGGCGTGTACCAGCCGCAAGGGATATTTGGACTGTACCTGGCTTTGAGTCCAAGTCGTTGCTGTGGCTATGACCGAGTTGTAGTTCGCTGGCATGACGCACAGCATATGTCAGTTGGGTACATCCATCATTATGCCCTGTCAAATTCGCGCCCCGCTCGCTCACTGTTCAGAATTTTGCTGTCGTGTTGGAAGGCGATAAACAGTTATGTTTTCCTTTTAGCCATATTTATTCGTGTGGTGGCGTTCAAGGTTAAAGTTACAAGTTACTGTAACGGTAAACGAAGAACAGAAGACGAAGAAGAATATGAGCTTCTATATTTGGGATTAATTGCGTTTTATCTTCTATGACGAATGACCAGATAGAACACGAGGCAAGGGAAGAATTGCAATCGCAAGGGAAAAAGAAAGAAAAGAATCGTTCAAAAGAACCAACCACCCGAAAATGAGCGTTTGCGTTTGTCGAAATATTATTATCCCTGGGAGGTTAATTAATCCTTTGATGGATCCCTTACAGTCAACTTACCGTACGAAACATCCGAGAGGAGGAAAAAACACCATGTAGGTCGGACCTCCGAGTTGTGATGGGGTCAATGTCATTGCTATCGCCCTTGCACTCGCCGCAACGCGTATTTCGGAATAATTCTACCTCCGGTCCGGGCCCGCCCCGTGCTTCAATGTTTTTCCGCTCAAATTTTTTTTCTCCAGTGCCCAACAACAACAAAAAAAATTGACGTGGAGTACAACTCAGGCTCAGGCTATCAGTAGCTCCATTTCTGAGTATTATTTTCTGGAACCTCGCCTCGCCATTTCCGAGAGGTGATGGCTGTCTGATCTTGTCTCACCGGACTGGACCCGACTGGACCCGCTGACCGAATGCGACGTCGGACTTTTGATCGAAAATCGGGAATTTGATCAATTGGATTTACGGAATCACAGATCGCTGGTTGTTGCTCAATCACAAACTCGCAGTCTCAGAAATGAGGTAGTGTGACTTTATTGATGTCATTCCGTTATTGTAAGTATTACAGCACTCGAGTACAGTATTGTGGTACATACATGCACCTCATCCGGCTGCTCACTAAACTGTTTCAACGGTGTATGATGTTTGCGACATGTATGGTATTATGGTGCACATATCACATGCAACCCCTGAACCAGGTCCAACAAACTTTGAGTGGCGGCAACGGAACTGCCAAGATGTCAAATTACAGTAAATGGGCGCTATTCGTGTCGATGACCCTCCAGTATTTTGTCTTTTTCTCACATCGTCTCTGGGGAATTCCGCTTCCGTACCAGGACCAGGCACACCACGGAACGCATAATATTTTAGCGACCTGCCAAATTACTATACCTACTGCAGCCTGCTGGGTTCGAAGATGTTGCCACGGTAGGCTAGCCAGTTGGGTTAGCTAATTGGTGACCAGCTGTAGCTGTAGCTTACTGTAAGGGTCCTACTGTATATGGGACGTACGTAGGCAGCCGCTCAACTCAACTTGAAGGGGACTACCATAACAGGCGGGCGGTGAATTGACGTGCTTCTTTACTAATAAAGCGATTGTAACTTGCGCGAGTAACAATATCATGATTATGGGGACCCCTTGATGAAGTCGCCTGGCTCCTTTTTGCGCCCCACTACGCCCTATGCGACGTGAAGGAAACAAGGGGGCACTGGGGATGGTAGTCAAGCGCCGGCAGAAGATACGCCGATCAATCCCCATTCCCATTGTCCTTGCCAAATGACGCCGAGTGTGCGATTCGCGCTGTCATATTATAGGCGATTACGTATTATCGTACTGTACAACGATGACTTACTGTTTGCTTTGCTGTAATAAGTTATGGAGGGGAGAGTCGACAGAGAGCAGACAGGCGCAGAGAACCCTGGGTTAAGGTAACCATAAAATAGGGCCAAGTTGCTACAGTAGATCTACTGATATACAGTACTGATGAGGACATAGACATAACTCAACGTGGCCGAGTCGGATCATCTATCGTTGTCTCGATCACCACCTTTGATATTCATGATCATTTCCGGTGGCTTTACTGTGAAAGACATACTGTAATACTAGTGATGCGATATTATCGATCGATCGATCGATCGAATCAACAAGTCTCCCTTCCAGACGACGCTCGCGACTCCTGCTGCCTGACATATACATATTACCAACCCTTGGGACGAATATCAACCGAATATTTTGACTGCATACAAACTTATCGAAAATAGCAGAGCTACATCCTCTTACAACTACAGTAGTGCCGTGGCAACCGCGCACGGATTTTTGCACAAGTGAACAGTGGCGGTGAGGGCCAAGGGTAACCCTATGTTGGCATGTAAAAGGTAACAATTTTTTCTTCCGAAGCGAAATAACAGAAATGCGGGAGAAAGACTGACTTGCATTACGTACTATCCAAACTGACCATATAAGAGATCGAATTATGTTTTTTTTCTGCGAGCCATGACCTCGATTTCAATCGCGAAGCGAAGACATCGGGAGTAAGATGGTATTATTGAGAAAAAGGAAAAGAAAAGCTTGAAGATGCGATATACAAGACCATGAAGTTGGTCACGTGGGATAAGGACAAGGATAACAAGGAAAAGAACACACAGAGGAGCAAGCCAAGTGCAGGAACGAGTAGATAGCGTCCATACTATGCGCCTTCCAGCGTCTCCAGACGAGCAACTTGCCTGAAAAAAGGGCGCGTTTGTCACGGGGCCATAGATGTGAAGGGAGATAGACACACCTATCCCGCATAGCTTCTTGCCAGCGCTGCAACTTTGCTACTTCGTTCACCTGGAAGCCGAAGATACGCGGGCGGTACCGATCCGCGCGCAGCGCGACTGTAGCCGTGTTGATTGCTTCGCCGAGGCCGTCGGCGCCTTCGACGAGCTCGTCGCGGACGCGTGCCCCACGGCGACGCGGATCATCTACGGTCGTGGCGCCTGCACCTGGGGCGATACCAACTGCCCCACGGGCGGGGTCTGCAGGTCCGCTCTTGGGCGGAAGGAGAGCAGGATAGACGAGGAAGAGTAGGTGCGGGAAGGAAGTGCCGAAGTAGGCACCGTCGATGGATCCGTGTCGAGAGGATTTGGGCGAGTAGATGTCCTCGCAGCGACCACAGTATAGCTTGACTGATTTCTCGTACGGGACGTCCGTTAGGCCGACTGGGAGAAGTGGCTGGCCTTGACAGAGCACGCGAGGGCATCGGCCGAAATCGGCTTTTTTGTACTTGTCCAGCTGTCGATGCAGGGTCCAGGGGAATGGATAGGTGGAGTGTAAGAGTTGGAGTTTGTATATATGAGGATTAATCGTAAAGTTGATAGAGCATAGGTAGGGCGTACCATCTTGGCTAGTCCCCGCGCGGTCACTATCCAGCGAGCGTGGATGAGCCCATAGAGTAGGCGTGCCTGGATGTCCAATGTCCCCCTAAGTTCCTCCTGGAAATCGTCATCTAGATTGCAGAATTGACGGGTAGTGGATGGCACAAAGAAGGATCACGCGCACCGAGGTTATCAGTAATGAGATCGAGAGCTTGCGTGTAGTTTTGGACTTCGGTGTTGAGGCCGGTTAGATTGAACCGGTCGAGAATGTAATCGTCTTCTACTTCGCAGAAATATTCGTTACCCTTGGATGAGAGGAACCAAGATATCCAGGAACTAGAATTGGGTATATCTTTTGAGCTTGACGGGGTAGCGCGCGTGTGCGCTTACTTTGAGTAATCCGAGTCAGAGCCTGTTGAGGCGTCCTCCACTGCACGACGGAGCATGATATTTTGAGAAATCGTGTCAATAACTTGCAACCTTGCAGCTGGGGTTGTGACTTACTGGCAGCGATGCTCTCAGACGGGCTACAAGTGATCCGGGAGAAGAGTGACCGTGACAAGTGAAACACGACCGATTTGTCACAGCATTGCGTCACAAACTGGTAAAGTCACAACTTGTACCCATGTCGCAGTGTTGCCCATGAGTGCGGGCGATTTTGTTCTTCAAATGCCACCACAAGGTCCCCATTCTCAACTTGAGGTCATAACAGGAGAAACTGATGCCCATCCATCACGTCGTGGTGGCATAATCCGTCTTACCGTCGACGTACCCTCTGCCAGACATACCCCAGGCGAACCGCGTCCTTCCCGATGGCGAACACCCGAGTTCTTCTTCTACTACATAATCTTTGTTATCGCAGTCCCATGGATGATCTATGTCCCGGTGCAACTCAGTTCCAGTGCGTACTACGTTGCCGTGTTTCCGCGAGCATGTCGGCCTTATTCGATCCGATTTTTTTCAGAGACACATCCAAATTACGTCTTGTATCGCCATAGACTAGCAAGTGGGTGGTTTCCCGGCACCGAAATTGTGAGTCTCATGCCTCGAGCTTTCCCAAGCCATCATCCATGCGCCGTTTTCCTACGCCATATTTCCGGACATCGGCAAAGGCGTGCTTCCGTCGACTTGATTCCTTATCTAACCTACCCTTAATAATCGCCTAAAACGTCCGAATAATACATAGTCTCACCAATACAGTAATACAGGACAACAGCGATGCCCAGTTCCGCTCTTTTCGCCTCAACCTCGCAGCCTTAGGCGCTCTCATGGCTGCTTTCTTTGCTTTAAAGTATGCGTATATGCGTCCTGTTCTTCGTGTCTCCGCCCCAACCGACAATCTACATCGACTTCCATTCTATATCCTCTTATCGCTCCTCATGCTTGCCATCTTGCATGGCGCGAGCATCCTCAAAGTCATTTGCATATTATCCATCAATTATGCGATTGCAAAAGCGACGGGTGGGACGCGGTTCGCTATACCCGCGACGTGGATATTTAATGGCGGTGTGCTGTTCGCGAATCAATGGTATGAAGGATATACGTTCGCGACGCTACATTCAGGACTCGCTTTCCTAGTGCGTCCTGGGTCTACTTTCCCTTACGATTTTCTGACGATTCTAGTAACTTAGGATGGCTGGCGTGGTGTATACCCGCGTTGGCACGTCAGCTTTAATATCACTATGTTACGCCTTGTCTCGTTCAGCATCGACTATCACTGGGCACGTAACCGGACCGGTATCGCGGATGTACGATCTCTTTATGCTGGCTTATGTTTGACAAGATTGAATGCTCATGCACTGTGACTGCAGCCGGGTCGAACGGTGACTGACAAGAAACGGGCGGCTGTGTTCCACTCGCAGGAGACGTATACGTTCAACAACTACCTTGCGTATACACTCTATGCCCCTCTTTATATCGCGGGGCCCATAATTACCTTCAACGATTTCATGTGGCAGGTCGGCACGCTCCATCCCATCGTTCATTGTTCCCAGTGCTCATGTTCTTACATCTAGCTCATACGTCCGGTAAATATCGCGCCGCGAGCGACGGCCCGATATGCCCTTCGCTTCCTCATTTCGTTACTTACTATGGAGACTCTCATTCATATCATGCATGTTGTTGCCATTAAAGATGCGCGCGCATGGACTGGTATGAACCCTGCACAGTTATCCATGCTTGGTTTTTGGAACCTCATTTTCGTCTGGCTTAAGGTACGTAGTATAGTCCAATCCATAACCCCTATTGTAATTGTCTAATAACGCAAAATTGATTCTATTCGACTTTTTGCCCGGGTGTGTGACTACTCTCTGGGAATAGTTACTTTTGCCATGGCGATTGTTTCGTTTATGGGCGCTTATGGACGGGCTGGACCCGCCCGAGAACATGGTGCGGTGCATGGCGAATAACTACTCGCCCCTTGGGTTCTGGCGCTCGTGGCACCGCTCGTTCAACCTCTGGATCGTGCGCTACCTCTACATTCCGCTCGGCGGGACGCATAGGCTCGTCGCAACAAGTGTGTTGATTTTTACGTTTGTCGCCCTCTGGCATGACCTTAGCCCGAGACTTTTGGCATGGGGTTGGCTCGTGGTGCTTTTCATCCTCCCGGAGGTAATGGCAAGCAAAGCACTCCCTCCATCAATGGTGCGTGCGCTGTTATTTCCTCGATACTCTGAGAGCGAATCCACTTCTTACATACTTTTTATCTTCTCCGTTTCTATGCATAGTTTGGCGAAAAGTGGTGGTATCGCCACATCTGTGCTATTGGTGGAGTCTTCAACATTCTGATGATGATGGGCGCGAACCTCGTCGGATTCGTTGTTGGTATGGATGGTGCCCAATACCTTGCATACCAACTAGTAAGCAGTTGGAGCGGTGAGTCTCTCCCTCCCCGATGTAGCGTTCTGTCCTTCACGTGCACACGCAGGTATTCGTTTCCTCTTCGTCGCATGTACATGTCTGTTCGTTGGCGTACAGCTCATGTTCGAGTACCGGTGTGTTCGTTCGTTTATGTGTAGATTTGTGCTGATTGCTTTGGCCGATTAGGGAGGAAGAGTTACGTCGCGGAATACACCGCCGATGCTAAACTTGTGGATGACATCTTATCCAATTGTAGATATCTACGTTGCAATACATACCCCAGTCATACCTCGTTCGTTCAATGTCCACTACTTGCTATTAGGTCTCGTGAATACATATCCCCGGAGGAAAGCGGACGAAAGACTGAATGACGGCCTTTTTAAGGGTGGTGAGGCTCTCTCTAGTCCGGAGTGTATTTCTATAAGACTCCTGCAAGTTTGACCCACACAAGACCTTCCGCTCTGTGCAACTCGGCCACCCACGGATTGGAAAACTCGGTCACGTGAGTGGGAGTCGCGATAGTTGGTGACGCTTTATCGATTATCGGCTGGTAAGTAGAATGCTCGCAAATGAGCACAGGTTCGCCATTATGGCAGCCGAGTACAGCACCATCGAGATAGAGCTGTAAAGTTTGGCTTATCCGCTGCTCACCGCAGAACATTACGCAGTACGCAGCTTGGCTTGCAGGTAACCAGCACGACCGCCTCAACTTGGGATGGGGAAACAATCACGTTCGGGCCGGCTTCCTCTCACATTCTTATGCTGATCCGTGTCTCGTCCCCTAAAGATCGTGCGCGGTGTCGGTCCTCGTTATTTATGAAGCATGTGACCCATGGACACCCAAACGCGGGGATTGGTACGGCTACTATCGGAGGGAGGGGAGAAGGGAAGCATGAACTGCCGCACCTATCAAGATGGCAATTTGCTAGTTGATCAACCACCCTAAACTACTGGTTCGAATCCGAATCCTTCATAAACAAACCAGGGCCATTCAGTTGGTAAGCGCTGGTAAGCCTTCGTGCATCGGTCCTAATTCCCGTTCAATAAGGATAAAGAGATTAGTCTTGCTGCATATTGAACCCCATTTGCATCCATCTTTAGGCCTCTTTAGGCTAAAGTTCCACCCTCCCATTGCCGGTAAATTTAATACCTTTTGTAATCAACCCACTGTTTCAGATTGTCCCGCACCAAACTCAACGGAATCTCATTTTATAGACAAATGACAGTTACAAGCCAGTGCAAGATACTTCCCTCTGAACTGTGTCTTACTCAAGGGCTAAAATCAAAGTAACAGTCAGATAACGCATAAAAATCATAAAAGAATCTCGTCGAACCTTTCTCCGAGTCAGCCAGCGCCATGCTCCCGGAGTAGATCTGCAATCTCTCGTTCTCCTCTTCGCAACGATACTTGATATGGTGTTTCACCCTCGCCATTCGTTGCTTGTATGTCAGAGCCACGTTCAAGCAACAGCTTCACGATCTCGAGGTGTCCACTGAAAGTTGAGAGGTGCATCGGAGTCCAATAGTCCTGCTTCCTTGCATTCACGTTCGCGCCGTGATCGAGAAGAACCCGCGAGATTTCAACGTGTCCGTATCGTGATGCTGAGTGTAGCGGGGTCCAACCCCGATTATCACACGAATCCACCTCTGCCCCCGCTTGATGAGCAAGTGGGCGACATTGACGTTCCCTTTGGTCACAGCTCTGTGTAACGGGGTTTGGAACAATGCATTGCGGGTGTTGATATCCACTCCCCGTTCGAGCAACGACCTCAAGGCGTCAATGTTCCCCTCTTCCGCGGCAGCGTGCAACGAAACCTTTGCCTCGTCTTTCCCATCATCGTCATCCGCGCCGCACTCAACTGTGTCCAATGTCGTAGACCGTAACTTGTTTCGATTATTCGCATTCGCTTTGTACTCTGAAAAGAACTTCGCAACCTCATCTTGGCCATTCTCCGATGCCAACTCGGCGGCACTTCTACCGGACTTGTTGAGAACGTCAACATCAGCACCCTGCCGAAGCAACAGCTCTACAAGTCCGAGATGCCCACGTCGCGACGCGGCATGCAATACAGTCCAGCCGTTGCTGTCCGCAGTATGTACAGTCGCACCGTGGTCAACCATAAGACTGGCCATCGCGGCATTCCCATTCGTGACTGCTTGATAGAGTGGAGTTTCTTGCTTGTCATTGGATACGTCTACACTTGCGCCACGCTGGACCAGCAACTCGGCAATCTTGAGATGACCATTTGCCGATGCTAGATGTAAGGGACTCCAGAGGTCATTGCGCCTGATGTTCGGATCAACACCATGATCTAGCAACAGCCGTGCTATGTCAAGGTGTCCATGTTGTGAGGCGTGGTGTAATGGAACCTGGCTCTGGTTGTCCCGCACATTTAGTTCGGCTCCTCGTTCGATGAGGAGGCGCCCAACATCGACATTCCCCTGAGCGACGCAAAGGCCAAAGGAGCTTGTTGGTTCCTGTCCCGTATGTTGATGGGAATGCCACTGTCGATGAACAGCTGCACAATGTCAAGGTATCCATTATAGGATGCGAAATGCAAGGAATGAAAGCCGCTCTGGTCCTTGGCGTAGATATCTGCACCTTGATCAATCAGGAAGCGTACAGCATCGAGCTTCCCGTTCATAGATGCCAAGTATAATGACGTCTGTCCATATCCATTCCGACCGTCGACATCGATGCCACATTCTAGCAAGAACTTCGTGACGTGGAAATGTCCGTGACACGACGCGATGTGGAGTGGAGTGTTGCCTCTCTTGTCCAGAGCAGACACGGATGCGCCTTCTCGACCAGGAAGCGCGCTACTTCGAGGTGCCCAGACATCGATGCGATGCCCAAGGGAGTGTGCTGTTTGTCATTCTGGCAGTCAACGTTTGTATCATGATCGATCAGCAACTTTGCGATGTCGAGGTGCCCAACATGTGACGCGAAGTGCAGCGCAGTCCAGCGATCTTCACTCTGTGCATTCACATCCGCGCCGCGGTCTATCAAGAGCCGTGTGAGGTCAAGGTATCCATACCGTGACGCGAGATGCAGTGGAGTCCAGAGATCCTCTTCCTGTGCATTTATATCCGCGCCGCGGTCCATCAAACACCGTGCGAGGTCAAGGTATCCATACCGAGAGGCTTGATGCAGAGGAGTCCAGCGATCTTTTTGTTGTGCATTCACATCGGCGCCGTGGTCTATCAAACGCCGTGCGAGGTCAAGGTATCCATACCGTGATGCGTGATGCAGAGGAGTCCAGCGATCTTCTTGCCGTGGATTCACATCGGCGCCGCGGTCTATCAAGAGCTGTGCGAGGTCAAGATGTCCATACCGCGACGCGAGGTGCAGAGGAGTACAGTGGTGTTCTTCCTGCGGATTCACATCGGCGCCGCGGTCCATTAAGAGTTGTGCAAGGTCAAGGTATCCATACAGTGACGCTTGATGCAGAGGAGTCCAACTTTGTATCGAGCATGCGTTCACATCAGAGCCGCGGTCTAGCAATAGCCGTGCGACGTCAACATGTCCACATAGTGAGGCAGCGAGTAACGGAATGATGCCGTTATCGTCTCGGAATTGATGTCTGAACCACGATCTATAAGGAAGTGTGCCACGTCAGGCTTCCCATTAAAAACAGGAGACTGCCAACGGTGTTTGTTGCTTCTTATTCCGAGCATCGAGAGTTGCACCAGATCCAAGTAGCAATTCCGCAATCTCACGATACCCGGATTGCGCTGCCGTATGTAGCGGGGCACAGCCTTCATCGTCGGTGACATTCACATCCGCACCAGAATTGACGAGGAGGTGCGCGATTTCGAGTGATGATTTCGCGGCGAGTCCGCCTGGGATACCCTATGGAGCGGGGCCTCGCCAAGATGGTCACGACAGTCGGGATCGGCACCATTTCTAAGGAGAAGCGATGCGACTTCTGAATGTCCCTTGACTGAGGCGGCGTGTAACGCAGTCGTATGAGAACCGCCCCTGCTATTGATGTCCGGTGAATAGGCAGCGATCAGGTGCTCCGTGAGAGCACGGAAACCGCACAGAGAAGCATAATAAAGTGGCATAGCCTCAGGCTGCGTCGGATGTGTCGTGGACATGGACTGTATCCAGTGATGGTCGATGTCGTGAAGCCAGATCCATACTGCAAAATGTGGCATTGTAGGATTGAATATACGCTCCATGACCTCTTGGATGTGCGACGACACGTTCCTAAATTTGGCATGGTCAACCCAATACCGAGCGGTATATGGGCAAGAGGAAATTGGGCAACGGTATTTCGGTCGATTTTGTCATCGAGTTGAAGGAGGACACTGAGGCCGCGTGTGCAAGGATGGTATGCGCAGATTCTGGGAGAATGTGATAATATGAAAGACCTTCGTTGGCTGTTTTGAGTCGCTCCGATGTCAAATACTCCTTGACGGAGAAGTGAGAGAATTGTACTACTGATGGCCTCCTTCATCGACAATGGTGACGAGACTGGAACATACGGACATGACCGCTTCTTCTGCGTATTTTGGACGCCAATCAGGGTTAAAGAAAGGGAGCGCTTCCTCGTCGAACTGAATTGCAAGAACCTCTGCAAGTTCTTCTACACGAAGAGGCGAATAGACACGACGAGACATCGGAAAAGTCGTTGGGCATATTCGCGTTCTCATCATCAATACCAGCAGGGTGCGGGTGTATGTTTCATCCAACGTCTTCGCAAGTCGTTCAGGACCTTCCGAATACTCGGAGGAAGAGTGCGGCGCAGTCTGTCGACCTGGCAGACAGCCCAGCGAAACCTACGAGACCATTTGAGCGTCCATTTTGAAGCTAAGACGAGACGAGTATGAGATGACTTACATGCCATCCGCTTTGTCAGACAGCGTAACGACGACAAGTTGCTTGTCATCCTCGTTCCATCTCTGCATGTTCCGGTCCGAATAGACAATATATTTGATGTATTTAACTATGTCCTTTTTTGCCCGGTCTCGTCATGAAGCGAAATCTTGAGTGTCGTCAACGGATCGAGGATCACTCGGATATCCATCTCCGCCGACTCGCGACACACAGATGTACATTTGGAGTTCCAGGTCGACAAGCTCTCCAATCAGGTCCAAAACCTCCTCGCGAGGAGACGGTGTCCCCGACAAATTGGGGCATTCGTCCAGAGCGTCGACAATGATATAAATTGGCCCTTTCCTGGCAGATTCAGCATGTCCTTCATACATTCTTTGAGCGAGT
>JAGKRU010000181.1:0-43055 GCA_022884055.1 Russula griseocarnosa | reverse complement strand
ACACGAATCCGGTCAACAACACGGATGGATTTTATCACGGGACCCCTCACCGGCAGGGCGCGCTGTCGAATAATTCCCACCCGCGGGATCCCCCCGGAAATCATCATCACCTCACACACAGTCGTCTCCGCTGATCAATGGCTATCCCGCATTCGACCATACGGGAAGCACAACATGGAAGCGTTCCGTGCGTTCCCGCCGAATGTCACGCAGGCAGCTCAAGAAGGCATAGGCGGTTCCATGGCCGCTGCAGTGGGCTCTATACAACCACCAGCGCTTCCTCCCCAAGCTGGGTCCATCGACGACTTTTCGACTCAGAGAGAGACACAGTTTGCCTTGCCCTGTCACGGGCTGCCCAACGTCGCTCAGCCGCACTCAGGATCAAAAGACGACACTTGTTGACCCACCTGCCTCACTGGATTCATTGTCCGGTACCCGACTGCCCTTGGAGAGGAGACCGCTTTAATGCCTTCGTAAGGCATTGGGGTAATGACCACCGTCGTTGGGTATCCAGGTGCCGAATGAGGACCAGTGCAGAATATACGATCCACAGCCATTAATGAAGGCGATTTCCGAAGGCACCCGCATTCAAGACGTGCAGCAGTACGCCATTTCAAAGGTAAAGCAAAAGGCCTTCGTGCTCCAAAAACCGGAATTATTCGAAAATCCGTGGGGTAGTAAGTGGAAGAAGCAGAGGATTCCGACCGCACCATTTGGCCTCCACAAGCTGAGCTGAGCGAGAGCAGTCAGGCCCATTTTTTTTTTCTCCTCCACCATCCGCCCCTCCGCCCCAACAAGATAACGCCCGGTATCCTCATACCCCCTCCCGTTCCTCCATACTACATCCTCACAAGATAATCAGTCCGCTTGAGCTTAGCTCGCACTGCATTCTTTGAACCAATCATTACCCTTTCCACGTCACGTCACGTCATCCCCATAGATCCCTGAGTGCTTGAGCTCTCGCTCGCACCGACAAAACATCCCCGCAGTGCATCTCTGATACCGCTCCGCAATCGCGACTCACGTTTTGTGAAACTCGCCTCGAAATCTCCTAGTGTCCTACCTACATCGTATTCTTTCCCTTCCTACAGAGTAGCTCTTTTTCCCCTTGATCCTTAACTTTCGTTATTGTGCTTACCCGCCGTGGCACGCATCCCGTTCCCTCTTCCCCGTCTTTCGCCTCTGCCGATTCCCTTAACGCCCCTCGACGCCTGTGTCCCTCATCCAGTCCCGGCTTCGGTACTCTCTCTGCTAATCAGTCCTCCGCTCCTTACATCACTACTTCATCTCCCGACCTGGGCCTGCGAGCTTGACCGACCATCAAGTGAAGCGCAACCCCTTTTGAGAGGCCAACATCGCTGAGCGGCGGGTCACACATGACGCTGTCGAACGCCAGACGAGAGACACTCAACGACACGACGGGCGTTTCCTTGACCTCCTTCCCAACCTTTCCCGGTCCCGCTGCCCTTCATCGTAAACTTTTCGATTGCCCATATTCATGCCTCTCGTCTTCGCCACTGCCTCTCTTGAGCTTCATCTCCTGAAGCTTGAGGCTGATCTTCTCCGTAGGGTGCTCAATGAATGGTGCTGAGGAACCCGTCCGCAGTCAGGCCGAGGGTCCAGGCGATAATGGACATCCATCAAGGCAATGGCCCCGGCGTTGCTTGTTCGATGCCTGATGACAACGAGGATCTGAGTTCGACGGGAACCTCACGGAAGAACCTGAGCTCAGAATACTCGATGATTTGTCTCATTTGTTGGGGATTGCATACGCGGCCACCTTTCGTGGGGGTATACCCTACGCTGGATTTCGAACGACCAAAATAGAAACCATACAGCCCGTAATGCATCGTGATGGAAGAAAAAATAGAAAATGGAGTATGGCTATATTTTGTCATCCGTACCCCTCCCCTATATCTCATTATAATAAGTTAGCTTGCATCAAAATGTCAAGATATGTAAGAATGGAACAGGGATTCCAAATTGCGTGAGAGAAGGTCCAAGACCATCATCGTCATCGCCATCATCGCAACAATTTTTGGCATCCGTCATACAGTTCTAATGTGTTTTGTAAGATGTACTTTGTAAGCGGAACCCGGAACTTTCCGTCAGTTGCCGCCAACCACAATCCTTGACGCGCCTGACGCGTTGACGCCTGTGTCCGATGATCATCAGAAGGAACACATGTCACGGCGATCAGGAAGGCACCCGTCCAACTCGGGATCAGGGCGATCATTGCTTCACGCATCGCTACGGAGCAAACAAACGGCCTGCGAATGACAAACGACCATCACAAATAACCCTCCAATTCCTCTTACTGCGAGGTTATACGAACTGCTCTTGTTCCAACGATGCAGTGAAGAATGTCAACGTGAATAGTTCTACGCCGTAGAGGATGCACCGCCTGCACCCGCATAATGGTAACTCACAAGGCACTGCTGCAAACTCAGATGTCGCCGGCGCGGTGCCTAGACTCAACAATAATACTACTTTCTTCCGATCTACTGCGTAATGGGAACTGTTGAACCTACCTACTAGAGAAGAGCCTTCAAAGCGCTGCTGGCTCTATTCCTAGTCTTCTCGGGGAAAATACACCTTTTAGCAATGGCCCTGGCAGTCTCGGTCTGGTCCCGTAAAGGAGACCCGGACATCAATTTAGTCTCCTCCACTACCTTTATCCTGCCTGACGCGCATCACAGTGCCTGGATGCCACACTTCAGGCCTGTTTTGGGACTCAAGTCAATAAGACGATTATCTGGACTCTGGACATAAAAGAGGACACCTTTGCGACACAGTTTCCGGTCGAAGCGTTGAGACGCACCCGCGAGTACTTTCTCACACGCACATACTAGGACTGCAATTAGAACGTTCTCGCCGAACTCACAGCCACATCCAGCGGAATAAATGGTAGTGGCTGAACGAATGGCTCCGTTGGAACCAATCGGACCACGGCCGGAAAGCCTTGTTGATTCCTACGGGGCGTAAGTCACGGTGTTACCGAACATATTCTCGGAAAATGAAGGGCTTTTTAGGTGTGTGCATCGCCGCTTTCAAGTTACCTCATCGACATCATTGCGAGGACAAGCTGGGAGCCAGCCAGAGTCTATCAACAAATATGGGATCCGGGTCAATGACTCAATGGAGCTGAGTGGCACGACTGCGATATACTAGAAGGTCCGTGTGTACGAAGTTGACACAGGTACACTGTATAAACTATTCATCGCATCACAGTCAGACCCCCTGGAGGCTGTTTGCGACACGGCGGTCTTTGTATCCTCGTAATCAAGCGCCCAAAACCACGTGGGGTCTTTTGCGTTACAATTGTGCAAATCAAAGCTACCGCCTCTTACGTCTAATCGAGTCGTTTTCCATTCTTCCCACCCTGATGAGAACAAGTAGGGTAATTATTGGTGCCATTGCTGTATTGGCGTCCTTACGATTGGCACAGTAGTTTTCTCACAGGATTAATGCCATGCAGGCCCATGTTCAGGCTCGCCGTAGCATCGCTCTTCCAAACACGTCAACTGTTGACAATTTACGAAGACAGCTGCCATTGTGCCAGTGCCAATGCGCAGCCCGAGGATGAATGTCCTAAATTCATTTCGTACTTAACCACGGAAGACCTTTGCGCGTTCATGACCACCGATGCCCTCGTCTCTTCCTACTGGCGCAAAAAAATTCCCAGTCCAGCTAATTGGACGGTGAACAAACGGCCACATTGGACTAACTTGTACGCCACAATTCTACGCACTGCCAACCATCATGTTATCAGATGAGTTCCAGATGCCCAGATGTGGGTAATCGGCAATCGCACCTTATCCATTTTTCAACCCCATATTTCCGCAGAAGGATGGCGCTTGTGCCCAACGGGTGCCAATAACCTTAAGTGTTTTACCAGTGTAATACCGCTATGGGGTTAGCTGTGCACGGGCTGCTACATTTCTGCTTATATATCGGAGGATATTCCTGGAAACTCTCAACCTATCTCCCACCTTCGGTTGTGCTGTGAGCAACGAACAACGATCCGAGACATCTATGGACGGCAGCGGACGCGACGACCGTCCATGGATCTTGGATCATTGCCACACCAACTCGTGCTATGCGGCTTCAAGTTACTGTATGCAGGACCAAACGGGTGCAGAGTACTGTCCTTCTTTGTCGTCGGCGCACTATCCTGGCTTGTCTGGAGGCCATGGTCAAGGTTTCATCTCCACGGGAGTTACGTCGACTGCATATCCAGACGCAAGTGTTCCCGGACCCTCTTTCCACACACCGCTTTGCCCGAAAATCTACGAAGAGGGACTTCATTTAATTTTAACGAGCAGGGGTCTGCTTATGCAAATCCCTCACAGGTACTTTCTTGTGACTATACATCACAAGTACCTGCCACGGTCAGTGAGAACGTTTCGTGCTACTCTGGGGAAATCAGGACACGGGCGCGTATCCTGCCAGTGCACCCGCTGAACAATGGGATACTCAGGTGAGCTAGCGTTATACATTTCAGTTGACCAGAAGTCTAAAACTGTTCCTAATTCCTCATCTTACCTTACAGGCGGTCCACGACCGATGTTTTACCCTGCGAGCCATATGGAACCGCCATGTGTTGCATCCTCGCCGCTGAAGAATAAAGTTCCGTCATCATTGCATCACCAGAGTCTTCCATTGTCCGTGGTAATGTTACTTGCGACACTGGTGGAATCAGGACATCGGCGCGTATCCTGCCTACTCTGGACAGAGGGATGCTCAGGTGGCGTGGCGTTATATATTCCATCGACCAGAACTGTTCATGACCTACTCTATATATCCTGCAGGTGGACCAAGGCCGATACTCAGCAATACGGGCGACAAGCAGCCGACAAGCGTCGCACCCTTGCTCTTCGAGGATAAAACCGCCAGCACGGTATCTACCCGAAGAGCCCCATCCACAATACAGACCGGTGTTGTCCTATCTGTGCTATATTGTTAGGTCGTCGTCAGGACAGAAAGCGGCACATATTGTCGCATCTGCCACATTGGCTCCAGTGTCAGGTTTCTGGCTGCTCGTGGAGAGGGGACCGTTGGGAGCTCTTGAGGAAGCACCACTTGAAAGTCCACCCGTCCAGTTGCCAGAAATCGGACACGCGCGAGTCCATAATCTACGAACCATGGCCACTCGTAGAGGGGATTACAGATAATGCCACCTTTGAAAATGCGAAAACGATCGCCGTCTCCCTTGTGGAGAAAAAAGCCAAAGAACTCAAAAAGTCGGACCTTTGGGAAGATCTATGGGGTCGTAGAAGGAGGAGGTCTCGGAGAGTATATAGTCAGTTCCCTAGGTGATTGACGAAAATCCACGGGGGTTTGTGGTGATGGAATTTAGACAGACACGTTTCGGTTTTTACTTGGTTTGGACTGACTCCTTATTTGGATAAAAAATTGTAGTTTGGACTTTACCCTGCACGCCTTACGCTACGTACCACTTACCAGCCGTCAAGCACTTTTAGCTGCGGTACTACTACAGTACCCTGACCACACCTTCATTCACATGGCTCGCATATTTCTCCCTTTCATCAAACACAAGCCCTACTGCTGTTTAGTCGCAGGACCCCCGGGCGCATTGACCCCCGCTGCACATTATGCACTGGCAGGCCAATACAGACGACTCGGTGATTACCGAAAGATCACATGAGTACCGTGCACGTGATCTTGACGCGTTGTTCGGATTTTTAATTTGACCTCCCGTGTTGCTCTGCAAAGGATGCTAACATCTCGCCCAGCTCCTCCTACAGCGAGCCGCCCCTTACATGCGAGGACCCCAGGTAAAGCTCTTCAGAAAGCACGGGAATCCTTCAGGAAAATGCCCTGCAAGCCCCCCGCACCTCGAAAACACTCAGAATAGAGCTACAGACACCATTGAAGGGTAAATATTCAATCTTCCATTTGATTCAGAGCTCATATTTAACGCAGGGTCTTCAAGGAAAGTTCCAAAGGAAGGGCAGTCCTCGAAAGCCATCGTTAACTCTGTTGTACGACCGCTGGGGGATAAGACGCCGTTTGCCAATCGCCAGCGCCGCGTGGTACAGGATCCGACCCCAGGTCCTGCAAAGGCAAAGCTACCTGTACAGGATGAAAAGTTTGGACTGTGGACACCTGGTCATGCTTTGCTCCCAAGCTCAGTACGCAAGACAGTGCGGGGACGCCACAGCTCCGTGTTCAAGACTCCAGAGACAACCGGCAATCATTGGGATGTGATGGAAGGTGATGTCGTCACGCCGGTGGCTCCCGAGGCACAGGGCGAGGAAGCTCAATTTGAAGATTATGACGAGATCGAATACATGCCGCCTACTGCTGAAGGTGCGAGTGTTGCTTCTCACCGCGTCGGATTATACCAATGCGCAATGCAGATCCGCCATTCGCACCGCACTTTGATGTCCCTGACTACAAACTTATGGGAATGCAGTTGTTTGACATGATGCACTCCTACCGGAAGGACGATGCGATAGATCGTTTCTATGCGACAGAGAAAGAAAACATCGACGACGCGGGTTTGCTCGAGGCTAGCGGTTTCGGCTCCTCACCGTCCCAGTGGAACTTTTTTGAGCTCCCCGAAGACGGCAAGTGATCGCGTCTTACAGATTCTTTCTTCCAACTTACCGGACTCTAACGTTCACAGATGATTCTACTCCCTTTGCCCTTCGTTCAAAGGCCAAACCGACAGCTGAGCACGTGACGAATGGCACAGCATCCCGGGCACATACTGCAACTACAGCGAATCGACCTTCGAAGCGTGGACAGGCGGTGCAGGCGGTTCCTACCCCCATGGCGGGTTCGAATAAGAAGTCACCGCAGATAAATCCTTTAACGCGACCAACGACAGTGACAGGGCGGATGGCTACCTCCCGTATCGGATCTGTTTCGACCCCACGCATGCATGCACGCCCTGCCACTTCCGTGTCCTTGCGACCACCGACCGCGGTAACAAGAACAGTAAGACTTCCTACGAAGCCGCAGACGAGCACAACGCCACTGGTTGTAGATCCCGAGATTGTTTTCGAATTCGAGGGTGTGGACTCGGGTGTTGGAAATGACGATTTTATGTTTGACGTATGATTGGTTAGTGAATTTATATATCTTTAACGCCCAGGTGCACTCCTCGAAGTGATCTGAGGTACTGGACGCTGAGGATCAGATGACTTCATTGTATGGGTCTTTTCACGCACGTGTCTAAAGGGGCCAACCAAGGGAAAGAACCCCAAAATTAACCTCCTCTTCTCACGCTCGGATAACCGACTGATTGCTACCTTGAGAAACAAGCTTTACTATTGGGCAATCGGCACTATGATTTCCGAGAAGTTCCAAACAGAGGCCATGGATTAAATCTTGTGTCCGTCACGAGTTGGCACCAGCGCTTTTATGTGCATAACATCTATGGTGATGCATGATTGCCACATTAAAATGCGCTAGAGTGCCATTACAATCGACCTCCGGATGGCAGCCAAGACAGGATCAAATAATACGGCCTGGCACCACTTGAAGTTACTATGACTCAGACACTGGCACCGTGGGTACGCGAGTATTTCCTACGTGTCGCAGTGTCGAGCTAACTTTCTTTCACGGACGACGACAGAATCTGTGTTAGATGGACCACCAATTTTCCTTGACGCTTGTGTCCATAAGTAATAGCGCTTTTGCAAAACTGTTCTTCATCCGTTACACGGACCTTGGGCCGTCCTGTAAAGCCGGTTCCCAACCTTTGGCATTTGACAAGTTTGGCACAGTAACAGGTCTTTTTCCCTTTTGCCATGACACCTCTCCAATCTCGGCACTTTTGCCCCTGATGGCCAAAGGTATTAGATTTCCGAACAGGGTACGGGCATGGGCACTCGTCCGTTACGCCACTGATCATCCAGTCAGGCACCTTCGCGGATTGCATTGTATTGAGGAGACGCAATCGAGGAAGAGGGGAGGCCGTCTGAGTCGATTAGCCGCCTTATTGACACTGCCTACGAGTACAACTATACTTGTCGCCGTTGCACAGCGTTGGGGCTGACTATATATATCAGTGGGTCAGTTCCGTGCATGAGCCTTGCTTTTACTCATTTCCGCTGTTACGCATCTGAAGACCCTTGTGCAGAATATACGTAGACTTTCTGCACCTCCAGGCACTTAACGGCGATCCCATCTTGTACCCTAGCTCGTGTATCTCCGAGTCGGCACCCTCGCACACACACCTTATTGGAGACCTTTCGCCATTAATCCAGGCCGTATCTTTCCAGGCCGATGAATGTTTATTGCCTCATGTCAGACATCAGGGCACAGTGCCAGGAAGCTGCAGCTTCGCTCGGCACAGAGCCAGGCCCTTTGCCAGGAGCAGTAGACTGGTATATAAAGTCCCCTAAGTTTACGCTTAAATTGACAGCTGCTTTCAGTCTCCTCGACCTTCACTTTTGAGTTCCCTCTATTTCTGTCTTTAACACTACCTCGCACCCGGCACCAGTTAATTCATCCACAAAACCTCATTCTTATGCCGACGGTTCACAATAATGGGACTTCCTCCGGACAAGGCTCGAGACAGGTAGGGTGGTTCTTACAAATGATGTGCTTGTATACTGACGCAAAGCTCCCCGTCTCCGCGCGCAAGTGGCCATGCAACATTTGCCAACAGGAGCCTTCATCCGCCAACAAGAACTAGACAGGCACATTCGACTCCTTCACCTTCCGTGTTGTCTCTACTGTCCATACTCTCATTGCGAGTGGAGAGGGTGTCGTGTCGATGAACTCAAGAAACACCTGGATGAACAAAAGTGTAACCAAAATTGCACGGAGCCGGAGCAGGAGTCTCAGATATACGACGTCAAGATGATACTGGATATGATCAGAGACGCGAAAAGCAACGACTCTATTCGAAAAGCACAAGACTGGGCAGTCTACTTCGTTCAAGAGAGGGCGAGGGAGCTGGGAAGGATGGGTGGTTCGTTGACCCTTGGGGGTGTTTGGAGCAGCGAGAGCGACGTGAGCGCCGTACGTCAAGAATATGAGGAACGGCGGGGATCCCGTCTTGAGATTTAATGGATACTGTGGTAAATTCCACTCTGCTGGACTCGGAGGGAAGGCGAACGGGGATGGGTACGGGCGCATCCAATTAGCTCATGGTCGTCAGGCACGGCACGGTTTTTACGTCATCACGTGTTCGTTATGTCATTTATGCTTGTTTGTTTGTTTTTTCAATATTTTTTCCACCATTTGTTTCTACGACGCGCGTGCGTGCACTCGCGATCTACTTTGTGTTTTCTGTATGTGACAATGACAGCACTATACTAGTACTGGTGACTGCGTCACTCTGTCTTTACTATTTATTTCGCCTTTTGTAATCTAGGAATTACAGTACCAAAAAAAGTATGTTCGGTGCGTTCCTTGATGTACTCAAGTCTCGCTTGAAGTCTCGTACTTGCATCGCGTAGTTTAACCGTTGTAAAAAAATAGAGATTGCCTGGATCGAGGCTTTGCCGGATTATGGTTACACCGGAGTAGCCGCTATTGACTGCTAAACGCATTCTTGCCAGTTTCTTCAAGTTGGCTTGTCATTTGTCAATACCTTTCTTTGTTAAAGCTGAGCGACCACTATAAATGAAGTCACAAACCAATCACACACTGAAAGGTTGTCGCAGATGGATCTAACTGAGTCACTCACCACGACAGGACGCCGGGGCCACGGTGGCTCGTGTGGTGATTCTTCCTGTGCTTCGATTCATGCTGACGTCAGCATCCCCGGGCGGCCACGTGGCATTTATTACATGACCATCGAACCATCGACGAGACACGTTGACCAGATTGCTTGACGGATTGTTGCCGAACATTCAGGAGCTGCAACAAATCAACTGAAGAGCGACAAGATGGGACTTAACATAGACTTCTCGCCATGCATCCGATTCATAGATATATGACAAATGTGGTGGGGAAATGCCCCCTAACACGCTTGGCTTGAACGGCGTATGTTTTGTGGTTACGATATGTACCCACACCGGTTGAAGGTAATTTGGGGGCTAGACTCTCGAGCCAACAGAGCTTAATTTCGTCCTATCCTCCCTCGTTTTACCTACCGTACTACGCCTGTGGGTTAGGGAGAATGTTGCGTGCAAGCGGTGCAACTGAGACATGCATGACTTACCATTCCAACCAAGAGTCCTGATCAACTATGATGCTGGCTGTCCATCATGGTATCCCTTCAACCCTCCACCAGTAGCCTGCCGAGGAGACGATTAACATTGCAACGTAGACATAATGATACGTACGGTATCAACCAACTTCGAGCCCGGGCCCGGGTGTGCAGAATGATATGTCGTTTGGATTGGCGGAGTGGAAGTCCGTAGTATTCCGGACTATCGCTCGCGGGAAGTAAGGCCAAAGGAACCGGGGAGTGGTGCAGATAGAGCGGATCGTTGAGGCCATCTTTGCCCCCGGAGTGATTGATAGTAAGCGTGAACGCCAATGTTTGGAACCGCCCAGCACTACAGCGGACAATAAATCGGATTTGAAAACAACAGATAGGTGATTCCGCTCAGGATTAGATAATAAACAAATCAACATATGGACAGGGTCCGAAGCCAGCTGTCCGCGTACAAACGTGTACTGTAGTCACCCAAATCTTCTGATACTTTAATCGGTCTCCCGGGCTAGGGTGACTGTGATCTAGTTAGTTGCGGAATGAGCGCGGAATTCTTGTTTTAGCTAGCCTTGAATATTGAATACAGTATTGAATCCCGGCCGGCGGCTACGCGCAAGTTACCCGTCCCCGATTGTTTTCCTCGACGACGGCCGCAAGCTCAGAGTACTTGCCCCTACTCAAGGCAGCCAAGCCCATTCGTTGGCGGTGGAAGGTTCTGGAGAAGCGCTCTGCGGAGCCTTGGCGGGAGCTTGGAGCAGTTGTACGAGCCTCTCCACAACTTCGAGTGCCAGCATCGGCGTTACAACAGTCGCCCGACACCCTTAGCGCATGGTTCCAGACAGGCTTGTCATGTGTGTGGGTCACAGTGGGCGCAAGGGTTCTTGGCGTCAAGCTTGGCGTGGGGTGGAAGGGACAATGATAACATCATGGGTGCGTGGTTCAATATACTGTAGCAGGGCAGATCGATGAGCTGATTCAAGTGTCTTTTCTTCGATAGGCCTCCGGGGCGATCGCGCAAGAGCCGTGCTCTCGCTATCGATGGCGCACTCAAATCCCGGTGTAGCAAGTTGTCGCAGAGGGCTTGTGGTTGACCTTCGAGATATCTATCGACAAGGAGTAGGGGTAATGCCACCAGTTCCATTGCGCATGTGAATAGGTAAGAGTACTTGTGCTCTTCCTACAAAGAGGGGATAAGAAACACTAACAATGCTCTACTCGCCTGTCAACTCCATCATGATTCTCTTCCACGGACTCCTCCCTTAACCCAAGCTTAACCAGTTGACCAGCAGCGCATGTTCTTCAATCGATTAAATGATGGGGGAAATTGACAACCTTTGACAGAACCCTAAGCCCCAGTATGGCCTTCATTGTCAGTGAGGGCAAATACTGATGGATCTGAGAGTAATGGTTGGAATCCGTGGACATGCGAAGATGCGAAGACTGTCACAGAAGATTAGTCGTATTCGCGTATTGACAGTTTGGGTATCGTGATTGGGCCGTTATAGTAAGTCACTGACCGCGGATTTAGACTCAGGATGGTCCTCCTCGGCCTGGCCGCCTACCAGATCCGAGTCGCTAGTTACGCATCCCAGGCTGAGGAAACGCCGAAAGCTCCTTGACATCTTCAAGTTGTACGCAATAGATGGGGAGTTGATGGAGAAGCCGCTTTCTGGAAAATGCTGATCAGAAATTCAGAGGTATCTCGTATCCTCCGTCCTCCGCCACGAAGGATGCCATATTGAGAGGATAGGTGATAAAAGCTGAAGCATCTCGAGTTTTCCTTGCTGATCGCGCCGCCATCATTTCTTTCTGGAGACGGTTCGTTGTAGGACAACCGAATTCTAGGTGGTTGAGCAATTACGGATAACTGTGGTCTGTATCTGGGTTTAAGCGGTGGTCCCTGGACTAGGCTTGTCGACCTACTTTGCGGGACTATACACAGGCCCTTCTTGCGTAGTCACGGTGCTGAGGAGAGCGAGTGGAGGTGGAGGCGAGGGTGAGAGTAGGACTAAGGGACGGGCGCCTCGCTGTCAGGGAAACTTTTTCAGAGTCTTTGGACGTCTCTGGGGGCCGGCAAGCACAGTGGAGATTGCGCGTCCCACGGAAATTGACTACTGGTTCTTGTGTCCGATAATTATGAAGTCATCGTGATCTAGGTTGCATCCAGATAAACTTCACGTAGGTGAAGAGGAACGGGAGGGGGAGGTATCTGCGGGGTATGGCGCCCCAGTGGGCCATATCTACAGTATCACCGAGTGGGGACAGCCGTGAGAGCGACAAGCTGCGTCTGATTCTAAGCTTGTACTCGATTGGATTCCCCGGTCCTCCCAATCCCATCACTCTTACCATCCCACTCCTCCTCCCATCTCCCTCCCCCTCCCTCCCCTTCTCCGTGTTTGCCGATGCACATACCCACATCAGTTCTCCTGCAAAAGAACCCGGTCCTCGGCTAGTTTACTTGTCCTATTACGGGCATGGATCTGGCACATCTGCTGATCGGTGATGGGGCCCCTTCCTCAATACCTGCTGTGACCAAAATCAAGGTTTACGTATTGAAGTCGGGCACTGGCACTGACAATGGGCGCACTGGGGCCCCCTTGCTCGGCGCTGGTGCCAGAATCTGCTGCGGCCCCGCAAATTGGTTGGATGTCACGACAAGACAGCCACCGTACTCGGGGTACATGTGCCGCTCACTGCAGCGTCAAGTACAACCACTCCTCGACAACTACGCAGCCTTTGGTTCACGTCCATATTCGAACGGTAGAAAACGGTGCTTCAAACCTGGGGTGGCGCGCTCCAGTCAAGGTATGTTTCACAGTATGGGTGTTGCGCCCCTTACGCTACCCCGGGCCACGAGGGGTTTCGGTGCCATATCAAGTCCTCATCGGGATAGATGGATCCCACTTATGCCCGTGAATCGTTGATCGCCGTGAAAAAAAAAAAAAAGAAAAAAGCGGCCGAAATAATCAGATTTTTAGCTCAGTTACCGTTCGTGTCCTTGCCTTTGTTGTGCCAATCTCGTGGCCTTCGCTCCCTTCAGGCATATGGCCGCAAGGCACCTGACGAGAAAAGCTCGCCCACGAATGCCGATCACTTCTCATATACCGGGCGCATCCATTTTATTCTCCCGCCCCCCACTCCGTCCTATTAAAACTGCGCACTCTCCGAAGGCGTCTGTGTTACGGAATACCCCCACATCACTTAGCTACTATCCTGCGGCTCGCGCATTTACGCTCGTTGCGTTATGAACCTCTACACCTCTCCCTCTAACGCGGTCGTCAATGAAACCAACAACCCACTCTCTTCCTTTAGCGCTTCATTTCATAACTGGCAACAGGTAGGTTGAATTTTGTGGGCGGGTATCTATTGACAACTTATGCCAACTTTAATATAGCCTGTCCCTGTGCAAGGCGATTTCAACCTACCAATGGCTCACGCCCCTTCGCAGAGTGTTACGCCTATGGTTCCCCAAGATTATATTGCTCAATCTAATGCCCCCTCGTTTCCCCAGCCATTAACCCATACCTGCCAACAAGTACGTTGTAATTTTCAATTTGTCGAAGGGTGCTATTTCTCCGACTTATACCAACATCAACATAGCACTACGGTCAATTCTCAGTGCAAGGCGATACTGACCCGGAAGTTCACTTCCTTCCCCAACATCTTGGGCCAGCGGCGGCATCTCAACGTCAAGTTGCTCAACTCAATGCGTCCCTGCCTCCCCAGCCAACGCACCCTGTTTGGCAAGGTGTACGTTGACACTTGTCGGGCTTGTCTATTCCATGGCCCAATACTAACACCAACATAGACTTTCCCAGTGCAAGGAGACCCCGGCACCCTCCACGTTCCCTCAAAGACTGTCTCGCCCATCCAAACTATAAAGCCCACCGACCAAAAACGACATACGTGCCCTTATTGCAAAAGAAAGTTTAAACGAAAACAAGAATTGAAGCGCCACCTACTGTCGAATCTCCCTGACTCGATTCACTGCCCTTTCCCTCTTTGTCCCTGGACCGGCCATCGTCAATATAGTCTCGTGAAGCACATGAAGGTACACCCAAATCCTGAGTCAGGTCGAGAGCTTGAGCGGAAGGAATTTCAAATATACGACTTAGAGAAGCTCGTGCAGTCGATGGCTAATGATACTTTGACTGTTGAGTGTGCGGCCGATATCGCATTATCAGAGGTCAAAAAGAGGTTCCAGGAGCAGGACAAGGCAGGTGTAGAGCCAAGTGTGTGGGGAAGCAGACGGAAGTTTTGCACAGCAAGGAGTTATTCTTGACCCAATTCCCCAGTCAGTCTCAAATATTTTGCGAGGAGCCTGTGGTTACTCTTACGATCGCTTCCTGCGGCCATTTATCGGTTCTTATTTATGGGTAATAGCCTGAAGCATGGGGGATACTGTACTTTGTTCTTGCGTGTATGACGAAGCGTCGTCCGTTTCTGGGTAAATTCATGTTTTTTTTTGGGTCTTAGATTACACTTCTACTATATTTATTAGTTGAATACTACATACGTCACGAAATCCGCTGCTCAGCGCTCATCCTCGGTCATTCTTGTAAGCTTAGGCTCCTGACATGAACGGTTATAGGAGGAAAGGATTGTATATACACCACTTATAGTGAGTCACTGTGTGTATATCCATTCAAAGCTGTGCTCTCGAAAGTTAGCGATTGATTTGCTGTGCTGCACGCAATTATGTACATGAACAGATGTCAACAATACAGCCAAGTCGGCTCCAGAAATTCGCGAGAACGGTCCAGGAGATATGTGTAGGCAGCCAACCGATCCAGAGCACCTGCGATAGGTTGTGTAAACTTCTAAACCTGGACACCGCCCATGTGAGCCCTTTGAGTTTAGCACCAGAAGTCCCCGGATCAAGTCATTTCCCAAGCTCTGGGGCGTCCTCCAAAGAACCAGTGGACCGCCTGTATGGACAATTCTCTGCTTGATGGGGAGGGTTCGCCCCGGACGGTAATAGGAGCTTGTTGGTGAACACTTAATATTCCCTCGACATGTTGCGTTTGTGACTATCGAGGGTATATACACAGGTGCAGCGCGGGCGGATCAGAGAACAACGGTATATTTTTTGGTGGTTCCAGTCGATGAGGAGATTGAGGACATGAGATGCCGCAGAGGGGGTGCCACCCTATGGAAAAGAAATAATCTTTTGAGTTTTGGAGGAGAAGGGAGGAGACGGACTTTAAGGAGGCCTCCTGTACTCAGCGCGAGCATGCTCAAAGATTCGAGCGTTGAAGAGAGCAGGCCGCGCTCGAGTTGGAACTCCTTCGTGTCCCGGCTGCGCCGCAACGACACACACCTTCATCACGATAATGCACGCGTCATCAAAAATGGAAAGAATATTATTTAGCCCAGGGAAGCACGATGACGCACCTTGGCCCGTTTGAGCGTGTGCTCCCATTCTACTGCCCCGGCATTGCTCCACCTCCTTGAGGTATACAAACCGAGCGCGGCACAGAGCGTCACCGTCGGCGTCGTCGGCTTCCCCAACCCAACGTCGGCATAAACCAGTCTGATGAGTCGCAGTTGTGCAACAGGGGTGTTTGAGCCATGCCTGGGCATTCTCGCGCGGCACCAGGTCTACGATACAAGAATACGGTCGAATACCGATGATCTTCTAGATGAAGAGGAAGAGGAGAAAGAATTATGCACTAATTTTGTTGAGTAACAAAAACGAGACGCTTTATGTGTCTGCGTACCTCTTCCTCGCTACTAGTCGGCTACCCGGCTACGTCACACAACCGGGTCACACGCATCGAGCACGAGGGGAATAACGTCGGCCTCGTCAACAACTTTGTGCAGCATGAGGATGTAGTATATCCGCTGCTGTTCCTTTATTCTTGTTGGCAGCTGCAGACGTCGGGTGGGGTAGACGAAATGTCGACGTGTCGTTACGGGAGCCGGCGCGGACTCCGCGAGCTGGGTCGGCTCGGACGCCCTCTCTCGGGCTTGTCACGCTTACAATAAAGTTGAATGTTGCCTTGCCCATGTTGCGCTCCTTCTCGACCCGCGCAGACTCATCCTTGATGATGCTTGATCACTGCACGCGCATACATGAACGGAGTAGTTCCTCGCACTGAGTGAACTTGCCCTTCTCTGGGAACTTCTTCCCCTTGACAAACGGCGTGTTCGTTAAACTTCGTTTGTTTATTGTGCTTAGGGTCTGCGGCAAGGGGCGTGTAGCACGTACTCTCTTGAAAACTCGATCTTCGTCATGAACCACTGCAGAACTGTACTGGCAGTCTTGCAGTCCTCGCGTCTTCGCGAATTCGTTGTCTCTGAAGCTCCAATCACCTGCATACCGTATCATGCGGGCAGTTCATATCAATCAAGATGATGGAGCGGACTTTCCCAGTTGGCGTAGAAGTTACTCTGCTAGGTTGTGCCCAGAAGCAACCTGGATCTGCCATTCATCGATATTCATCTGGCACTCTGGCACTACACTGTGGGAACCGGTACGCGCGATTAGGAAAGTAAGTTAAACTATAAATGGATGTCACAGGAACCACGCGCACGCGTGACAACTCCGAACGCCGGCGCGCAGAACATGGCACCACCCTTGGTCCCTGACGCGCCTGATGGCCTGACGAGTTGGCACATTAGCATCACTTCCTTCTCCTTCTCCCGTGGATTTTGGCACTTCCCAAAAAAGCGATATTCTGAGTTATAGTCCGTACATTCCGAGTCATGCCATTGACCGATCGGTATGAACTGTACACGGGCATGGACAATCTAGAATCTCCTGCGACGTGTGGGAACTTCCATAGTTCGCACAACAATGATCCATGTTGGGGTAAAGAGTGACCGTCCGTCTGCATCGATTGCAGTGAATTTCTAGGGTTTGCTGCCATTGGTTATAGGTACGACTCTCTCCTGCCACTCAGGCTGCCAATGCCATCGGACGGCCTTCGGAGGGGATACACTGGCATATACAAGTAGGATCAGCTTTATGCCTAGTAAGTTCTGGAACTCTGTGGAATCTCCCGCTAGTGCTATCACTCGCAAGACTTCTGTGCCTCCTGGCACCGAGCGACAATCCATTACGCCGTATTAGGAGCACGAATTTCCACGTGTTTCATAATATGGATAACTTACCAACTTATTTTTTTTCATCACCTCGTGGGAGGGGACATTCCTGGCGCCTCATTTCAGTCACCAAGGTACAGTGCCCGGCAGCTGCCATGCTACATGGATCGAAGGCCACTACTTAAGCCTAGGTCATTCCAATGATCTCTCAAGCTTGAGTTTGCACCAGCCGCTCCAAAAGTTTCCAGACTTTCACTTCGATCTCCCCCTCATTACGCCTCTAGCCATTGCTTTATCACTAGCACCTGACGACGCCAATTCACTCATCTGCAACGCGTCTTTTCCATGGCATTGAAATTACCTATAGAAATCCTCCGGATGAGGATCGAATTAGGTAAGGTGGTTCTTACAAATGATACGCTGTGTGCACGTTCTGACGCAAACCCTCGCCGTTTCTTCCTTCAAGTTGGGATGCACCCCATGAGAGAGGCTCTTCCAGCGCCAATAATAACTGTGCAGTGACTTCCGATTCAAGAAGCACTTGGTTTAACCGAAGTGTGACCAAAAATCGGAGGCCAGTGAGACAGCAGAGTATGGCATATACGACGTGACAATGGTTCTCAAGAACGTGGGAAGCGCGGATTCTATTGTGCTCCAACTTGGACAATTGATTCCGTTTCAAGGCCAAAAGAGCGAGGGAAGGATAACCCTTGGGGCTCCTGGTGAGCGAGAACGATGTACGCAACGTAGCAGGCAGCAGATGAAAAACGGCGAGGTCACGGTTCTCGTTCCGATATTTAATGATTGTTGCATGTAGTAACTTATTATGTACGATATATCTAGCTGCGAAATTGTGTTCAATGACCAACTTTTTGATTGATGCCGACTCATCTCCGCCCAAGAAATAGCATGCTAAGCCAAGTGATTGAAGTGAATCGGCCCAGTATGACTCTGGGTCAAATCCGTGGTGGCCTAAATCTTCAAGTCAAGTGAGTTCTTTCAACAGGCCAGAAACTGTCCGGAGATACTACTTTGTAGCTCAAAATCGCGCTCGATACTTATTACTTACAGCACGGCAGTGGCGGACACTAAAACTAGACTCTTGACGTCAGCAATTCAACTCCAAATGATCAATATTAAGCGATATTAATCAACGGCACGACTTCAATACTATACCGATCATCACCCGCAACGCGGGTCCGCGCGGCACATTACCTGTGCCATCGCGGTGATACGAGATGCTTAAATTATTATTAAGAGGCGCTAAATGTAAACGAAACTTTAAATAGGCTTCTTCCATCCCTGTTAGATGCAGAAAGCTTGGGAAATCACAACTCAACTCGGGTGAATATGTCGGATTTGCAGGAGTTTTTCGTCTTCGCTTGAATTACGTGTGTTTAGCCATTTGGAGGTGGAGATATCACTGGCATGCTGGTTGAAGGAGACGGCTTAGTAGGTGCTGGCATGCAAAACTCCGGTTTGGGTTCATAACCGGATAGCCCCCGCCTTTGGTTATTGTGACGCTGGCTGACCAGCGCAGTACCCTTCTTCAGTTTTATCCGTTGGGAATGGGTTGAAAAGACCGAGTGGTAATAATGATACAGTTTAGAGCCTCGGATTACAGGACGGAACGACGTGCCTGGATACTACTGTGATGCTGGTTTGTGCGTGAAATAAGCGTATTAAGGCAAGTTTCCGGGTTGTGGGCCACACGGGCATAACTCCCATAAGGCCATTCGCTGGGGCTAACCGAAATACGGGCTGCTTAAACGCTGATGCAGCGCCAATGCCCTATTAATGCTCTGAACTAATGGAGTCCGAGTCATAGCCAGTTGACGGTTGCAGTCTATATCAGGATATAGAATGGAATTTTTAAAAAAAGTCTGTAATCCAGAGTTATACGTGTGATCACCTCTCAACTTACTATACCGCCTCACATCGGCGGCAGGTTATTTTCTATTGATATACAGACCTCAGGGTCCAACGCTAGTCTGCAGTAAAAGTGCAGTCGCCCAATTCTCCTCGGCCGGGGCCGGGCATTGATCAATACTGATCCATGACAACGCGACATTTCCGCATAGTATAAAAGTAATAAAACGTTAGTTGGTGTCATTTCGTCTCCCCGCCTCTACAGGTTTGCGTACCATGACTACACTCGTTAATCGACTGACACCCGTCTCAGGTTCGGGGTTGTCCTCGTGGGCTACTATGCTGCCCAAAATTTCGCTATTTACGCTTCCAACGGACCAACGAAGCGTCGAAAGATGGTATCATGCTACACGCAATACTGACAAATAACTGTGGCCATGAGCCCCTGATGAACGGCTAATGAGCTGCTTATCGTCCTCCTTGACACGATTGTGCGCTGTTTCACCTTGCAGGTGCTATGAAAACGATTAGACACAGAGCAGAGAGGCTAGCTCCACTGGTTACTCACAAGCGCCGGCGGGCAAAGCAACCACCTCTTCATTTGGGCATCTTTGTGGGCAAATAACTGTATCGTTGGAAACTGGATTTCTGTCACTTGCGGCGGACTGGTCGACTATTGATTCTTTGGCCTGAGTAACCGGAATAAGCGCGGTCCAAGAATAGTGTCGAGGCGGCGGCACCGGCGGACAGGGGGGTTTTCCGCTGTTATCAAATCTCTCACGACGCACTTGGCTTTCCACCCCGGGCGCATCCATGTATGCTTTCTCGCACTCGGCCTCCCCTCCTCTACCCTCTTCCATCCCTCCCTTCCTTGTATGCTTTCTCGTAAGCAGCAATGAAGCTGACACGTTCTCTGATCGATAACGGGGTTTGTCGCCAATTCTTCTCGTATAGCGGTCACGCCAGTAAGGCAGCGCCTGTAAGCAGGGCTGCGATGTGCGGTACGCCATACCCTCTAGTAGAACAATTCCTGGACGGCTATGCAACCCTCGTTCTTACGCATATATTTTAGCAGACTCTGAACGTGCAACACGATTGTTAAGCCCTTGAATGGCCTGCTCCCGTCAAGGCATGTTTTCTGGCATGGATCCCACTCTATTGTGGTCCCTACCGTACGCTGCCTCTGAAACCCGGGACGTTCTTGTGTTACCTTTAATTCACTTTCAGGTGGTAAGTTGTACTCATTAGTTCCCATGCCGAAAAAGTAACTTTTCATGGTCCATGCTGCAGTTGCCTCGTGTCTCCGCCGTTTTTCCTTTTTTATCAGGTGCCTATGGGCTAAAGGCACTTCTTCTGGCACTGGCACTCAAATCGGCCAGCTTCAAAATCTATGCGTATAAGAAACAGAAACATCATGCGAACATCTTTGCACAACTGTTTACTCATCCTGCTTCCCAAAAAATGACTTCCGTAGCGGAACAAAACGACACATCGTCTGACCCATTTTCGTGGTTTTACATCTCAGGGGGGCCACTATCTCAGTTACTTCAAAGCCATTCACTCACTGGGCTCCCCACATATGGTAACGGGCTCGAAGTACGTTAAGTATCTATTCCTCGGATCGGTGCTTACATCAATGTAGATAGACCAGTATCTCGGTGGCATCTCGACACAAGCCCATTCATGGTTTCGCATCCCAGCCCAGGATCTGATTCAGTTCCTCAAGCACGATTCGTTCATTGAGCAACCATTTGCTAGCGGAAATGAAGTACGTTTCATAGATATGCCTTACTTTTGTCCACGTTAACATTAATATAGACTCCCGCAAAGCAAAATGGGACGCCTTCTTACTCTGCTTCATGGATGATCCCAGCGGTGGAGCTGTATCAGTTCCTTCAACTCTATGCGGTCCCTGCTAATGAGCTATCATCGTCTGATAATGAGCACGAAGTATGTCACATAAAGGTATATATTGCTTTGATACATGCTAACATCAACTCAGATCCCGCTGAGCAAAATGACATGCCGGCAAACGCCCCTTTATTATTGATTCCAGCGGAGTCGCTGTCCCAGTTCCTTCAACTCTATGAGATCCCTTCGTTTGATAGTGGGCACGAAGTACGTTGTATACTTATCTATCGGTTCGGTCTATGCCGACATCGATGCAGACTCCTACAGTACAACAACTTGAAGATGGCAGTGAGAGTGATCCCACGTCACAGTCTGTCACGCCAACTCAAGATTCGGAGGATCAAGTCGACGCTCAACTCGATGAGGCCACTGACTCCACCTTACATGGATGCCCTGTTTGTCAAGACACGTTTGATCGTGTGCAAGAGCGAAATCGACACGTCGAATCGTACCTCCCGCATTCGATTCTTTGCCCATTCCAGGGTTGTACCTGGACGGGTCGTCGTCAATGGGACTTCAAAAACCAGCACTGGGAAAGAAAACATGCATGGGCCGGAGAAGCTCCTGTAGAGGGTGCAAACGAAATATACGACCCGAAGGACTTTGTGAAGTTGATCGTCAATGGCACGCCCGTTCACGAGGTGGCATGGTATGCATTCACAAAGGTCCAAGAAGGTCTCGGAATACTGGGCAGACCAGATGCATTGGCGAATGTGTTGGGCCGCAATAGGGACTTAAAGAAGTGGATTGTATCCCAACTCAACTAGTACTGCATTCGACGCTGACAGTCTGACACTTCGTGTACTATGCTACGGACTGGGATCGGATTTCACTTAGTAAATATATATCCTGGTCTGATATATTCTCATTATCGATCTATAGTCCACCGGAGGACTTGACTCTCTTGCCCCTTGCGATCGCTGTGAGTTCTTAGTCACGAGTACTAACCAGACGTTTGGGGGGACAGCTCATGGATACAGTATCCGAGCCTCGCATATTCTGATATTTTTCTTACGGGCCTCCTAACTAGAATGCCGGCGGAGAAGAGAGGGAGAGAAACATGGCTCACAATAGTCACGCGCGCTGACGAGTCGCTGATGAATTCAGTGCTCGTTAGCGTCACGATAGCAACTTCTATGAGCACGTTTTAAAGTGAAATGGCTACTAAATAATTCTAGAAATAACACTACCCACGTGTGGAAACACTGATTCACCCGATGTCGTCCCGTTACACCTTCGTCCCCGTGTGAAAACGTCATCCCCGACAATGTAGAGTTTCCAATCAAGTCTATTTCCATGGCCAAAGGGACTGTCACAGCTTCAACATCAAAGAGATATCAGGACCACCAAAAAGGGCAGTGGTTACCGTGGACCGCAATAAGGGTGTTCACGCACATTTCATCAACAGAGTCTTCGAAAAGATCTTCTCGACCGTTACATTATGCTTCTTGCACCATGCAGCAGTGATCCTATGTGCGAAGAAGGAAAAGAAGACCTGATCGAAGAAGTATGAGCAAGAACGGCGATTCCGCGACAAGGCAGCGCACCTAAGATCGAGATCGTTCATCTAAATCGTGCTCAGCGCGATTTTCTTCTTCGCCTCCCGATCGACCATCTGAAATTTGAAAGCGATCTTCTCCTCGAGCATATCGATCGCCTCGACAAGCTTCTCCGAGGTGTTGCCGGGCGTAAGTGTCGCCTTGTCCCGGGCCCGTGCCGGACTCCTTCCCGAGCTGAGCAAACGTATCCTCGATCGCACAGAACCGCAGGCGAGACATGTCCATTATACGTGCGTCTTGGCCCGTCTTCACGCTTCTTCGTGCTCTACCACTGTCTCATATAAACCAGATCCGATTATCTGCAAATTGTTTTCAGTTTTCTTGGACTTAGAGTCTGTACCGAGAAGAGCGCAGTTTCATGTGATCGTAGTTGAACTCACGGAGTCTTCGCCATGGCATACCGAAGACTCCGCGCATGGTCGGTCCGGTGCCGCACGCGGATTGCTGCGGCTCGGAATGGCGAGTGGCGACCATGAGGATCGCATGCCATCACTGCTATGATGACAGTGGATTTTCCTGCTTGAATCCCGCTCTGAGACCCACCCTGACTGTACGCTCGCCAATGTATGTCTAGACACCCAGGCTATTGAGGCTAAATCAATCGAGAGACACTAACGTGAACTGAAGAGTGGCACACTGACCTTCGCGCGATCAGAAACCCGTGCGAGTCATTTTTGGCACGCTTGAAGATCTTGATATTTTTTAAACACTCGTCTGGCCCGGCGGGAGAAAGGATGATGCTGGTATTGAGCGGCCCGGGTGTCCCGGGTCCTACCGCGGTGCCACGCGCGCCTTTACGTGACCCTTGCCACTCACAACCCGGGGCCGCATGCTGCTTGATACACTGACCTGACCGCCGTCGCACGCTCTTTCCCAACACTCTAGTACTCAGTCGTGAATTGCCGTCCAGATACCCCTCTTCACAAATATCATTACGCTTTTCACCGAGTCACCGACACTACAGCAACTTGAGTCCTTTCCCTCACTTACAGCGCTGTTGCACAACTTGCAGGTTCGGAGGTCTCAAAGCCGCGAGTGGTGCCCGGCGCCCACCCGCCCACCCGCCCACTCCGTTCACCTCCTTCCCACGGGCCTATTCCCGGCTACACCTAGAAAACGCAAAGCGCATGGACCCATCTTGACCTTTCTCACTTCTCAGTTGAACGTTTACCACTTGCCTGTACCTTTACCACGGTAACAGACGGTACCTGCTTCGTATTCAGCTTTTTCGTTCCCATGGAAGAGCCAAGACATCTGCGCAAATGCATTCAAGATGTTTCTGAGAAACCTTAGCGAGGGCAAAAGGAAAGCAGTAGAGACTGAGTCTAAGCTCACGGGGCGGCTCTTCAAATTTGGACATATCAGTCTACGTCCTTGTTACCTCTCCAATGGGATATTCTTTTTCAATGCGATACCCTCATCCCTCATGAGTGAAGGTATTAGGTTTCGGATACCCATGTGAGACAGTTCTCGCTCCTGTCCCGCAGCTCGTTGGTGGTGCTGTGGAACACTTGCTTCAAGCTCTGTAGCTCCTGCTTCTGCAACGGATATCTCTCCTCAAGCATGGGCATTTACTATTTGGCGGCGCCTACTGTTATGTAGGTATCATGGATCTAGCACATTATCCACTGATTCTACTCATACACACTTCACGGTCCAGATTGCGGCGCGAAGTCAGAGGATAATATACTACTTTCCTTGCCCCGTCGTGCTTGCAATCTCTGTATGGCATAAGCCATCAACATCACTATTATGTACGACTGATTCACTGACTCTCTCCAGTCTCCGGCGACTCTCCGCTGTTCGTCCAAGGAGTTCAGAGATATGATCCGCTTCGGACCCGGTATGTTTGACAGCAATTGACTACGTGCATTAACCAAATGATTTCTAGGAAATGCTGGGAGTATGGTCCATCAACAGATGCCTTGTTGCACGGCAGCAGCGTGGAACAACCCCCGTCCGACTCGCGATCTGTCCCGCCAACGCTGTCGCAAAAACAAGTCGGCGTTCAACCCGATGAGCTCCCGTATCACACTAGTGTGTCCAGTTTTCCAGAATACATTCCGCCTTTTGGAAGAACGGAATCAACGTAATGAAACATACGACCCGAAGGAGTTTGTAAAGCTGATCGTCGATGGTACCTCTTCCGTTTAATGTGACCTGGGACCCTGGTATGTTTCGGTCTTCGCGTTACTAAAAACCCTGACCTGCCACGTATATATAGTTGTTTGGGGGTCATATACTTCCAATCACCATCGTACTACGTCAATGTACCTGAACAAGCTACAAACTCAGTTGTGCATTGTATAACAGTAATTTGGATAGATGGGAGTACGTCAGTGGGAGTCCTATCTTACCACCAGCCGCGCACGTGATCACGAGCTTTCTTCGAAGCAGTACTGTACGCGTGGCACTTCCACGTTGCGCATTGCACTTGTTTCGCATACTTACACGCCCCGTCACTTCCGTGTCTTTGTGCCAACTGGCCGCGATGGCAAGGACAGTGAGGCTCTCGACAAAGTTACAGCCAGACGTAACGCCTTTGATTTGCAAATCCCGATATCGTTTTCGAGATCGAAGGCGTGAATTAGGAATGATAATTTTATGTTTGAGATAAATTGGTCGGTGAGTCCATGTTGCAGTATCCTACGGCTCAAGTACATTTTTCGAAGAGGGATATCATTGGTACTCCAGGTCTTGTTGCTCTTGCAGCTGTTTCTACAAACACACGGAAGCCTGAGGGTCCGAAATGAGTGAAAGCAATGAAGAGACCGTGACCCCAAGAATCAATCTTCTCTCGCTGCCATGAAGATCGTACCGCGAATGAAAATCGCTTATCCATGCCGAGCCCTATCCGACTAAGGCGGCTATTGGGGAGTAGCTACGACAATTTGGATTCGAATCAGTGCACATTGATTGCTATGGTCACGAGGGTTCGAAATGGCCTGGTATTCGTATAGGGCGCTGTTAACCCCGTAATAGTCTGTCAATCATGTGAGCTTGAGAACTAAGCTCAAGATCAAGCTTTACAATTAACAATGGGCACCATTACTTCTCCAAGAAGCTCCAATCACCTGCACAATACCGTATCATGCGGGCGGTTCATTTCAATCAAGATGACGGAGCGGACTTTTCCAGTTGGCGTAGAAGTTACTTTGCTGGGCTGTGCCCAGAAGCAACGTGGATCAGCCATTCATGGCACTTTACAGAACTGGCACTACACCGTGACTGTGGGAACCGGTACGTGCGATTAGGTAAAATATGGAAAGTAACCTAAACTATAAATGGATATCACAGGAACCACTCGGTGACTCTGAACGTGACGCGTGACGCCGGCGCGCAAACATGGCACCAAAGTGCCTATCCGTTTGACCCCTGACGTGCCTGACGAGTTGGCACAATAGCATCACTTCCTTCTCCTTCTCCCGTGGATTCTGGCACTTCCCAAAAAGCGATATTCCGAGTTATGGTCCGTACATCCCGAGTCATGCCGTTGACCGATCGGTATGAACTGTACACGGGCACGGACAATCTAGACTCTCCTGCGACGTGTGGGAACCTCCGTCGTTCGTACAGCACTGATCCATGTTGGGGTGAAGAGAGACCATCCATCTGCATCGATTGCAGTGGATTTCTAGGGGTTTGCTGCTATTGGTTATAGGTACAGCTCTCTCCTGCTAGTACCATTGGACGGCCTTGGGAGGGGATACATATACGAGTAGAGTCAGCTCTATGCCTAGTAAGTTCTGGAATTCTACGGAATCACACACTAGTGCTATCACTCGCAAGACTTCTATGCCGCCGGGCACCGACCGACAATCCATTGCGCCGTATTCGCAGCACGGATTTTCCACGTGTTTTATGATTTGGATAACAACCATCCATTTTTCAGCACCTTGTGGGGACATTCCTGGTGCCTCATTTCATTCACCAAGGTACAGTGCCAGCAACTCCCATGCCACATGACTCAAACGTCAAACTACATAACCCTTGGGCATTCCAGTCCCCCTCAATACGCCTCTAGCCATTGCTTTATCACTAGCACCTGACGACGCCAATTCACTTATCTGCAAAGCGTCTTTTTCATGTCATTCAACAATATGAGGTTTTCATTACCTATAGAAACCCCTCCGGATGAGACTCGAATCAGGTAAGGTGGTTCTTACAAATGATACGCTGTGCACATTCTGACGCAAGCCCTCGCCGTTTCTTCCTTCAAGTTGGGATGCACCCCATGAGAGAAGCTCTTCCGGCGCCAACAATAACTGTGCAGACACTTCCAATCCAAGAAGCACTTGGTTCCCCCGAAGTGTGACCAAAAATCGGAGGCCAGTGAGACAGCAGAGTATCTCATATACGACATGAAGATGATTCTGAAAACGCGGGAAGCGCGGATTCCATCGTGCTCAAACTTGAACAATTGATTCTGTTTCAAGAGAGGGCCAAAGTGTTAGGGAAGGATGGTTCACTGGACAGCTCCTGGTGAGCGAGAGCGATGTACGCAACATAACAGGTAGCGGATGAAAAACGGCGAGGTCACGGTTCTTGTTCATATATTTAATGGATGTTGCAAGTAGCATAATGTACGATATATCTAGCCAAAATTTTATCAGCGAAGCTGTGTTCAACGGCCAACTTTTTGATTGATGCTGATTCATTTACTCCGCCCCAAGAACCAGTATGCTTGCCATTCCATCGAGGCCAAGTGAATTGGCCCAGTATGACTCTGGGCCAAATCCGTGTTGGCCTAAATCTTCAAGTCAAGCGAGTTCCTTCAACGGCCAGAAACTGTCCAAGATAATACCGTCTTACGGTACGGCAGTGGCGGACACCAAACAAAACTAGTACACGGCGAGAAGATGGCCCATAAGACTATCGTACGCAGCGGTGGGTTAACCGAAAGATGGGCTGATGCAGTGCCAATGCCCTATTAATGGTCTTAAGAGTCGTAGCCGCAGGTCGGTCTACATCGGAATATAAATGGGATTTAAAAAAGAATTTCTGAGTTACGCATACGACCATCCTCTCGACTTACTATACCACATCGGGCTATTTCCTATTGATATACAGACCTCATCTGCAGTAAAAGCGCCGCCGCCCAATTCTCCATTGAGCCTCGTGTTTGTGGAGTTTCCCTAGCAGCGTTGAATAAGTTCAATATTTAATCGAGAATTCATTAATATTCATTAATTCATTCCCCGCCCGCGTGAATTACCCGTCCCACTTTCCTCAACGACAACCCTAGGTACAAGCCTCCATGCATGGAAATCAACCCCATCTACTGTGATCTACAGACCTTGGAGGACACGAGCTCGTAAGTTTCTTGTAAGTGTTTGCACCAAACTTGGAGAGCGAATTCTTCTGAGTTACCTCGATTATGTCCAGTACGAGCAATCGAATCGCCAGCCTCAGTGCCACAGTATGTACAGAATTAATCCCAACGCATTTGGCGCTCGAATTCGGGTGGGCTTCGCAGGCGAGCACGTGCCAGTGCAAGAGGTCGTAGACTGGGATAGACAGGACATTCTCGTATGTTTTGTTATCCCATCTATTGTAGCAGAGTTGATGTGTTGATTCGGATTTCTGTTCTTTCCTTGATAGGCCCTGGTTGATCGCGCAAGAGATATTTTTCTTCTGTGTCGTGCTGCCTCGTGCACTTGGGCGTGCACAGATCTCGTTGCAGCAACTCGTGGGCAGAGGGTTTGTGGACAACCTTCGAGATAAGTAATAGGTTAACATGGAAGCTTTTATTTCCCATGCAAACAGGTAAAACTCTCCTATGGCGTCAAGCGCTAACAATGTCTTTAATTTCTACTTGCTTGGCGGCGTCAACCTCTTCCCACGAATGTCTTCCTTTAGGGATGTTGTCTTCGAGGCTTGACCGGTTTGACCAGCTGTGCGTGTTCTGCAATTGATCACACATCGAGTCTATTCACAGCGCCCGATGTAACCCCAGACCTCAGTGAGACCCTCGTCTGAGCAAAGGTCACTGCTGATGGGTCTACTAGTAGGTAGAACGGCTTTAATTGGTAACAACGCGACATTTTGGTATACAGCACTAGTTGGAGTCATTTGACCTCTCCGCATGGATAGGTTCGCGTACCATGACTGCACTTGTTAATCGACTAACGCCCATCTCAGGTCCGGGATTGTCCTCCTGGGCCACCGTGCAGCCCACCGTTTCGCTATTTACGCATCCAACGAAGTGTCGAAAGATAGTATGTTGCAAGCAATAGGTGAGGCCTTCGCATCAACGAAAAACAGGTGTTGGTGATACGTTGACTGTGGAAACTGCATCCACTAGCTAAGGCTGCTAAGCTGAGCGATCACAGATAACTGCGGCGATGTACCCATGATGAACGGTGAATGATCTATTCCTTATCGTTCTCCTGAGAGGACTTTGCACGGGTTCGCCTTGCGGGTGGTATGAAAAACGATTAGGACACAAAGCATAGAGGCAAGGATGCGAGTAACTCCACCGGTTAGGCTCAAGCGCCCGCGGGCAAACAATCATTTGGGTCTCTTTGTGGTCAAGTAACTAGTTGGAACTGGATTTCTGGTCACTTGCGACGGACTGGTCGATTATTGATTCTTTAGCTTGAGTAACCGTGATCCAAGCTGCACCGAACGAACTTCACGCATGCGCGAGAGGGTTATGATGGAACCGTCGGGGAAAGTTTGCTGCCGCACTGCCGAGACGGCGCTCTCCGTGGCGGCGGTCAGCGGACGGCGATGACTATACCTGCCCTGCCATCAAGGCACTCTCCCACCCGCTTCTCCACCGGCCTCCCCTCCTTCGCTTCCTTGTTTGGTATTCCATAAACAATAATGACGCCGGCAGGTTCTGGGTCTTGTCTCCAATTCTTCTCATCTTCTCATCTTGATCGATCATCGCGTCTTCGTTGGAGCGTCACAAACGGGCACTGTGGGTACTAGGCACTGGGGCTATCAATTTGCACTGCTGTATGAGTAGTGGCGCAAGATATTATGGCCGCAAGCCGATTGGCTGGACATTGCGATAGCGCCAGTCAGGCAGCCGCCGCTAGCAGGGCCGCGATATGGGGTACACTATAGCCTCTAGTAGAACAACTCCTAGACAGCGATGCAACCCTCGTTCTTTTGCATATATATTTCAGCAGACTCTGAACAGACAACATGATTTCCAAGCCCTGGATGGCCCGCTACCGTCAAGACCGGTTTGGTGGCATGGATCACACTCTCTTGTAGTCCCTATGCTTCCTCCGGATCAGAGAGATTCTGGTGCCACCTTGAATTCTCCTTGAGGTCTGGTGAACTCTAATTTATCCCGTGACCATCAAACCTATGCCTTATGTTCTATGACGCTCCGGCGCTGGTTGCCGAACGTTTTGCGCCGTTTCCTATATTTATCAGGTGCCTTTGGGCACTATGGGTTCAGGCACTTTGGCAATCTGTACCGGTTGTGACACTTGCATTGACTGTGCACTTCAACAGTTTCAAAGTCCATATGTATGAGAGCTCGGATATATAAGAATATGCATTTTTGCTCGGACAACACAGCGTTTTCCTCCAATGTCCAACGTGAACGTTACTTCCCAACAAGTATGTCGAAGGCATTCATTACTTTAATATATTCTAACATCGACATATTGTAGACTCTCGCTGAACTCAATGCGTTCATTGAGCCTCTGTTATCTGGTAGCGGGCACGAAGTATGTTATATTTAGGTATTCATTGGATCGATCCTTTTTAACATCAACATAGCCTCCCGTACTAGAACAATACGGTATACAGCTTGACCCCTTTGCACAGTTCTACATTATAGCGCAACTGCTAAATCAGTTCCTTCAAAGTTATGCGCTCACTGGGCAGACAGACCAACATCACGACGGCATATTGATACACGCTGGTTTACGGTTCTGCATCCCAGCTGGGGACCTAATTCAGTTCCTCAAGCACAATGCGTACTATACTGAGCAACCCTCATGTGCTGGCGGAAATGAAGTACGTTTCATATAGATATTTCTTGCTTTCATCCACACTAACATTGATGTAGACTTCCGCAGAGCAAAATGGCACGCCTTTTTATCCTGCTTCATGGTTGATCCCAGGGACGGAACTGTATCAGTTCCTTCAACGCCATGTACACCCTGCCAGTGGGCTACCGTCGCTTTATAACGGGTACGAGGTATGTCACATAAGGGTATCTGTCACTTTGATACATGCTAACATTACATTAACAACTCAGATTCCCGCTGATCAAATAACATGCCGGTGGACGTCCCTTTATTGCTGATTCCAGAGGAGTCCCTGTCCCAGTTCCTTCAACGCCATTGGATCCCTCCTGTGCCACCTTCATTTGATAGTGGGCACTGGCATGAAGTGCGTTATATACCTATTTATTGCCTCCATCTATGCCAACTTTGACGTAGACTCCCGCGGTGCAACAACTTCAAGTCGATGATAGCCGTGAGAATGACTCCACGTCACGGTCTGTTACGCCAGCTCAATCTCAAGATTCCCATGAAGTGCGTTATATACTATTTATTGCTTCGGTCTATGCCAACTTCGACGTAGACTCCCGCAGTGCAACAACTTGAAGATGGCCGTGAGAGCGTCCCCATGTCACGGTCTGTCACGCCAACTCAATCTCAAGATTCGGATGATCAAGTCGACGCTCAACTCGATGAGGCCACAGCTTTCCCATATGTATGTCCTGTTTGTCAACGCCGATTCCGCCGTGCGCAAGAGCGAAACCGACACGTCGAATCGTACCTTCCGCATTCGATTCTTTGCCCATTCTGGGGTTGCACCTGGACGGGTCGTCGTCAATGGGACTTTCAAGAGCACTGGATAAGTAAACATCAAGATGCCGATCAAGCTCCTGAGGAGTATGCAAACGAAATATACGACGCGAAGGACTTTGTGGAGTCGATCCTTGGTGGTGCGCCTGTTGACGAGGTGGCACGGTCTGCATTCGCAAAGGTCCAAGAAAATATCCGAAGACTGGGCAAACCATGTATGGGGGTGAAAGTGTTAGGCCGCAGTAGGCACTTGAGGAAGTGGATTCGTATCCCTTTATCCTAACTCAACCAGTGGCAGTACTGCGACACTAACTTATAACTTGGTGTACTCTACGCTACGAACGGGAATCGATTTTTACCTAGTAGATATTACGTCCTGATCTGATATATGTATTCTTGTAGGAACCAAAGATTTTCATTATCGATCAATATCCAGGTCCACTGGAGGACTTGGGCTCTCTTTCCCCTTGAAATCGCTGCGAGTTCTTATCACGAGTACTACCCTGACGTTTGGGGGGACAGCTTACGGATACAGTACCCGAGCCTCGCATATTCCGATGTCACCAGCTATGTTTACGGCCCTCCTGAAAAGAATGCCCGCTGAGAAGAGGGAGAGGAACACGGCTCACGCGCGATGACGAGTCGCGGATGAATTCAGCGCTCGTTAGCGTCACGGTAACAACTTCTATGAGCACATTTAAAGTGAAATGACTACTAAATGATTCTAGAAATAACACTACCCGCGTGTGGGAACACTGATTTATCGTCCCGTTACACCTTCGTGCCCGTGTGAAACCTTTGTCCGCGACAATGTATTTCCAGTAAAGTCTACTTCCATGGCCAAAGGGACTGTCACAGCCTCAACAACGAGGAGCAATCAGGACCACCCCGAAAAGGGGCAATCGTCGCCGTGGACCATAATAAAGGAGTTCAGGGACATTTTATCATTCATCAACAGCGTTTTCAAAAAGACCTTCTCGACCAGTACATCGTGCTTCTTGCACCCCGCAGCAGCGATCCTATGGCAAAGAAGGAAAAGAAGACCCGATCGAATAAGTACGAGCAAGAAGCCAACGGCGATTGCGCGACACGGCCGCGCAACTAAGTACCTAAGATCGAGATCGTTCATCTAAATCGTGCTCAGTGCGACTTCTTATCCGCCTCCCGATCAACCATCTACAATCTGAAGGCTTTGATCCTCTCCTCGAGCATGTCGATCGCCTCGACGAGGCCTTGCCGGGCGTAAGTGACGCCTTGTCTTGGGACCGCACTGGGCTCCTTTCGGAGCTGCGCAAACGTATCATCGATCGTACACATGCGCGGGCGAGACGTGTCCATTACACGTGGGCAGACTTGCCCCCTCCTCCGCGGGCTTCTCGTATTTGTTTAGCAATATTCTTCTTTGCCCGCTCGATCTCGTGCGTCTTCACAATTCTTCGTATTCTGCTACTCTGTCCTCATATAAGTCAGATTCGATTCTCTGCATATCCGACCATTCGCTTTCGGTGCCGCACGCGGATCGCCGCGGCTCGGAATGGGACCATGCGGATCGCGTGAAGAGAGGCTTTTGCATGCTGAGAAACCCGCATTGAGACCCCTCATGTACCCCCACCAATGCTTTTCCAGATATCCAGGCTAAATCAACTGAGAGTGAGAGACAATATCGGTACTAACGTCAACAAGCGAGGAGTGGCTAAACTCGGACCTTCGCGCGATCAAAACCCGTGCGAGTTAATTTCGGCACGCTTGAATATTCTTGATATTTCAAAATACTCGTCTAGAGTGATCTTGATTTATTGAGTCGAGTCGTTTTACAGGATGTCAAAGATGAGGTACTCTGCTGGGGGATGACGGTGAAGGAATTGCTGTATCGAGCGGTGTCCCGGGACCCGCGGCTGACGGGCCTTCATGGTGACCCTTGCCACTCCCCGCATACACGCCGTCGCACGCTCTTTTCCCACACCTCTTCATAGATATTATTTCACACTACAGAGTCCTTTCCCCTCTCTTATAGCATGACCTGGTCCGTGCTGTTACATGTTCGGAGGTCACAAAGCCGTGAGTGGTGCCCGGTGCCCACTCGCTCGGCGTTCACCTCCTTCCCACAGGGCCTATTCCTGGCTACGCCTAGAAGACGCGAAATGCATGCACCCATCTTGACCTTTCTCAGTTTTCAGTGCGATGCCCTCATCCTTGATGAGTGAAGTTATTAGGTTTCAGAACTGGCTACAAACACTGGCGCTCTGGTAGTACTGATACTACTCTAACCCTCCTCCCTCAGATGGGGGTGGGGGTCTAGTGAGTCAACCAAATGGGGAGAGGGGAGACCGTTTGCGGTGAATGGATCGCCTTACTGATACGTGACTGGATACACATGTACAGCTATCCTCAGCCACCGCCGTCGCACGTCTTCGGAGTGCCAGATACCTATGTGAGCTCGCAATCACTAGCACCTGACGACGCCAATTCACTTATCTGAAACACGTCTTTCTCATGTCATTGAACAATATGAGGTTTTCATTACCTATAGAAACCCCTTCGGATGAGACTCGAGTCAGGTAAGGTGGTTCTTACAAATGATACGCTGTGCACATTCTGACGCAAACCCCCGCCGTTTCTTCCTTCAAGTTGGGATGCACCCCATGAGAGAAGCTCTTCTGGCGCCAACAATAACTGTGCAGACACTTCTGATCCAAGAAGCACCCAGTTCCCCCAAAGTGTGACCAAAAATCGGAGGCCAGTGAGACAGCAGAGTATCTCATATACGACGTGAAGATGATTTTAAAAAAGCGGGAAGCGCAGATTTCATTGTGCTCAAACTTGGACAATTGATTCTGTTTCAAGAGAGGGCCAAAGAGCTAGGGAAGGATGGTTGGATGGATAGCTTTGGTGAGCGAGAGCGATGTACGCAACATAGCAGGTAGCGGATGAAAAACGGCGAGGTCACGGTTCTTGTTCATATATTTAATGGATGTTGCAAGCAGCATAATGTGCGATATATCTAGCTAAAATTTTACCAGCGAAGCTGTGTTCACTGGCCAACTTTTTGATTGATGCTGATTCATTTACTCCGCCCCAAGAACCAGTATGCTTGCCATTCCATCAAGGCCAAGTGAATTGGCCCAGTATGAGTCTGGGCCAAATCCGTGGTGGCATAAATATTCAAGTCAAGCGAGTTTTTTCAACAGGCCAGAAACTGTCTAAAGATACTACTTTGTCTTACAGCACGGCAGTGGCGGACACCAAACGAAATCTATGCTGACGTCAGCTCCAATATGTCGGATTTGGATAAGTTTTTCGTCTTTGCTTGGTGTATATCCATTTCTCCGTCTTTGGCTATTAACTTCTGTAGTGACTCTCTGACTCTCTGCATAGCTGAAACACTTGCCGAAACATGGCCTACGGTCGCGACCAGGAGTCTTGGTGATGGGTGACGCTGGCTGACCGCTGACCAGCGCAATACCCCTCTTTTATCAGGGTTAAGAGACCGAGTGGCAGTAATTAATGAGATAATTTTGAGCCCCGGATTGCACAACTTGAAGGATGATGCGCCTGGATACTGTGACGCTAGTTTGTGCGTGGAATAGCTGTATTAAGGCAAAGTTTCTGGGTTTAATTTATGGATAGTACGCGGCGGCCCATAAAATCATAGTACGCACTGGTGGGGTTAACCTGCAGCGCCAATGCCCTATTAGTGCGACCATCCTCTCGACTTACTATACCACATCGGACTATTTCCTATTGATATACAGACGGGAACAGACCTCATCTGCAGTAAAAGCGCAGCCGCCCAATTCTCCGTTGATGAATAATTGAGCCTCGTGTTTGTAGGATTTCCCTAGCAGCGTTGAATAAGTTCAATATTTAATCGAGAAAAATTCATTAATTCATTCCCCGCCCGCGTGAATTTTACTACCCGTCCCATTTCCCTCAACGACAACCACGAGTTCAGCCTATACAAGCCTCCGGAAATCAACCGCATTTACAGACCTTGGAGGACATATGGAGGAGTGCTCGTAAGTTTCTCGTACGTGTTCGCACCAAACTTGGAGAGCGAATTCTTCCGAGTCACCTCGATTTATGTCCCTACGAGCCATCGAATCGCCAGCCTCAGTGCCACAGCATGTACACAGAATTAATCCCAACGCATTTGGTGCTCGAATTCGGGTGGGCTTCGCAGGCGAGCACGTGCCAGTGCGAGAGGTCGTAGACTGGGATAGACAGGACATTCTCGTATGTTTGTGTTATTCCGCCTATTGTAGCAGAAAGGATGTGTTGATTCGGATTTCCGTTCTTTCCTCGATAGGCCCTGGATGATCATGCAAGAAATATTATTCGTCTGTGGCGTGTACTCGGGCGTGTACAAATCTCGTTGCAGCCGAATGCAGCAACTCGTGGGCGGAGGGTTTGTGGACAAACTTCGAAATAAGGACAGGTTAACATGGAAAGCTTTTATTTCCCACCCAAACAGGTAAAACTCTCCTATAGCGTCAAGCGCTAACAATGTCTTTAATTTCTACTTGCCTGGCGGCGTCATCCTCTTCCCACGGATGTCTTCCTTCAGGGATGTTGTCTTCGAGGCTTGACCGGTTTGACCAGCCGTGCGTATTCTGCAATCGATCACTTATCGAATCTATTCATAGCACCCCAAACCTCAGTAAGACCGTCAGTTAGCTCGTTCGAGCAAAGGCCACTGCTGATAGATCTACTAGTAGGTAGAACGGCTTTAATTGGTGACAACGCGACATTTTGGCATATACAACACTAGTTGGAGTCATTTGATCTCTCCGCATGAATAGGTTTGCGGCGTACCATGACTGCACCTGTTAATCGACTAACGCCCATCTCAGGTCCGGAATTGTCCTCCTGGGCCACCATGCAGCCCACCGTTTCGCTATTTACGCATCCAACGAAGTGTCGAAAGATAGTATGTTGCAAGCAATAGGTGAGGCCTTTGCGTCAACGAAAAGCAGTTGTTGGTGATGCATTGACTGGGGAATATTGCATCCACTAGCTAAGGCTGCTAAGCTGAGCGATCACGGATAACTGCGGCGATGTACCCATGATGAACGGTGAATGATCCATGGCTTATCGTTCTCCTGACAGGACTTTGCACGGGTTCGCCTTGTGGGTACTATGAAAAACGATTGGGACACAAAGCATAGAGGCAAGGATGCGAGCAACTCCACCGGTTATGCCCAAGCGCCCGTGGGCAAACAATCACTTTTTCTCATTTGGGTCTCTGTGGGCAAGTAACTAGTTGGAACTGGATTTCTGGTCACTTGCGACAGACTGGTCGATTATTGCTTCTTTAGCTCGATTAACCGTGGTCCTGGCTGCACCGAACGAACTTCACGCAGACGCGAGAGGGTTGTACTGGATGGGAACTGTCGGGGAAAGTGCGCTGCCGCACTGCCGAGACGGCGCTCTCCGTGGCGGCAGACAGCGGGCGGTGTCTGATCCTTGTCGCCATCATGGCACTCTTATCTCTCCTACCCGCTTCTCTGCCGGCCTCCCCTCCTTCCTCCAGCCCAGCCCTCCTTTCCTTGTTTGCTTTCTCATAAACAACAATGAAGCCGGAAAGCTCTCTGATCAATAATGGGGCTTGTCCCCAATTCTTCTCCGAGTCATTTACTCATCTTTGATTGATTGCCGCTCTTCGTTGGAGAATTGGGCACGGTTTCTGCCAAGGGCACTGTGGGCATTGTCGGCACTAGGAACGGGTGATGTCAATTTGCACTGCTGTATGAGTAGTGGCGCAAGATCTTATGAATGATCGCAAGCTGATTGGCTGAACGTCGCGATAACGCCAGTAAGGGAGCGCCATGAGCAGGGCAACAATGTGCGGTACACTATAGCCTCTAGTAGAACAACTCCTTTGACAGCGATGCAACCCTCGTTCTTACGCATATATTTAAACAGACTCTGAACGTATAACATGATTTTCAAGCCCTGAATGGCCCGCTCCCGTTTTGTGGCATAGGTCGCACTCTATTGTAGTCCCTATGCTTCCTCCGGCCGGGATCAGGGAGGTTCTGGTGCCAACTTGACTTCTTGAGGTCGGGTGAATTCTACTTTACCTCGTGACCATCAAACCTAGAGTGCCTTATGTTCTATGACGCTCGGGTGCTGATCTCCGAATGTTTTGCGCCTTTCCCTCTTTATCAGTGCCTATAGGCACTATGTTCTTGGGCGCTTTGCACTCGACGACCTCTACCGGCACTCATTGACTGCACGTCAAAAGTCCATGTGTATGAGAGCTCGAATGTATAAAAATACGCGTGTTTTCTCGAACAACACAGCGTTTTCCTCCGATGTCCAACTTGAACACTACTTCCCAAAAAGTATGTCGAAGGCATTCATCACTTGATACATTCTAACATCGACGTATTGTAGACCTTCTCTGAACTCGATGCGATCATTGAACCCCCGTTATCTGGAAGTGGGCACGAAGTATGTTACATTTAGGTGTCCATTTGTATCGATCCATTTTAACACCAACATAGCCCCCCGTACTAGAGGAACACGGCATACAGCTTGACTCCTTTGCGCAGTTCTACATAATAGCGCAACTACTAAACCAGTTCCTTCGACGTTATGTGTTCACTGGGCAGACAGACCAACGTCACGACGGCATCTCGATACACACTGATTCACTGTTCTGCATCCCAGCCGAGGACCTAATTCAGTTCCTCGAGAGAGATGCGTACTATACTGAGCAAGACTCATTTGCTGACGAAAATGGCACGCCTCTTTACCCTGCTTCATGGCTAATCCCAGCGGCGGAACTGTATCAGTTCCTCGAACGCCATGTGCACCCTACCAGTGAGCTACCCTCGCCCGATAACGGGCACGAAGTATGTCACATAAGGATATCTGTTGCTTTGATACATGCTAACATTAACTCAGATTCCCGCTGAGCCAAATGACATGCTGGTGGACGCCCCTTTATCATTGTTGATTCCGGTGGGGTCCCTGACCCAGTTCCTTCACCGCTATGAGATCCCCCCTGTGCAATCTTCATTTGATAGTGGGCATGAAGTGCGTTATCCACCTATTTATTGCTTCGGTCTATGCCAACATCTATGTAGACCCCTGCAGAGAATGATCCCATGTCGCGGTCTGTCACGCCAACTCAATCTCAAGACTCGGATGATCAAGTCGACGCTCAACCCGATGAGACCCCAACATCCATCCTACATGTATGCCCTGTTTGTGAAGCCTCATTCAAACGTATGCAAGAGCGTAACCGACACGTCGAAACGCACCTTCCGCATTCGATTCTTTGTTCATTCCAGGGTTGTACCTGGACGGGTCGTCGTCAATGGGACTTCGAAAAGCAGCACTGGGGAAAAAAACATGCAGAGGCCAGACAAGCTCTTGTGGGGGTGCAAAAGAGATATACGATCCGAAGGACTTTGTGAAGATGATCGTCGATCGTACGCCCGTTGACGAAGTGGCACGGTATGCATTCGCAGAGGTCCGTGAAAGTCTCGGAAAAATGGGCAGGCCGGATGTATTGCCGAATGTGTTGGGCCGCAATAGGGACTTGAAGAAGTGGATTCGTCAGCTCAACTAGTACTCCATCCGACACTGACTTGTAAAGTAAATATTATATCCTAATCTGATGTATTTATTCTTGTAGGATCAAAGATTTCTCATTATCGATCGATAAGACCCACCGGAGGACTTGGGCACTCTTTCTCCTTGTGATCGCTGCGAGTTCTTATCACGAGTGCTAACGTGACGTTTGAGGGGATAGCTCGGATACAGTAACCTACCCGAGCCTCGCATCTCCAGCTATGATAGAAACATGGTTCACAACTGAATAGTCACGCGCGCTGGCGAGTCGTGCGTGAATTCAGTGCTCGTTAGTGTCACTAGCAACTTCTATATGAAATGGTTACAAATTGATTTCGAGTTAGAAATAACACCAACCGCGTGTGGGAACACCGATTCATCGTCCCGTTACACCTTCGTCTCCATGTGAAACCGTTGTCTGCGACAATGTAGAATTTCCAATCGAGTATACAGTATTTCCATGGCCAAAGGGACTGCCACTTCAACAACGACGAACAATCAGGACCACCGCGAAAAGGGGCAAACGTCACGGTAGAACATAATAAAGGTGTTCATGCACATTTCAACAGCGTCTTCGAAAAGATCTTCTCGATCAGTACATCGTGCTTCTTGCACCCCGCAGCAGCGAAGATGGAAAAGAAGACCTGATCGAATGAGTACGACTCTGCCTGTACGAGCAAGAACGGCGATTGCGCGACAAGGCCGCGCACCTAAGATCGAGATCGTCCTCATCGCGACTTCTTCTCCGCCTCCCGATCGGCCATCTGCAATCTGAAAGCTTGATCTTCTCCTCGAGCCTGTCGATCGCCTCGACGAGCTTCTCCGAGGCCTTTCCGCGCGTAAGTGTCGCCTTGTCCCGGGCCTGCGCCGGGCTCCTTCCGGATCCCGCCGCGAGACATGTCCAGTACACGTGGGCAGACTTGCCATCCGCGGGCTTCTCGGTTTTGCTTAGCGATATTCTCCTTTGCCCACTCGATCCCGTGCGTCTTCTTTCTTCTTGTTCTGCCACTGTGTCCTTATATAAATCAAATGATTCGGATTCGACTCTGCATATTTTTTGGGTTTCTTGCACTTGGAGTCTGTAGCAAGGAAGGGCGCGGTTTCGTGCGATCGTAGTTGAACCTACAGGGTCTTCGCATGGAACGGCCATGCGCTTTCGGTGCCGCAGCAGCCGCACGCGGATGGTGACAGTGTTGCCTGTTAGGATTTAGGAAACCCGCATTGAGATTTGAGACCCATCACGTACGCCCGCCAATGCTTTTCCAGATACCCAGACTAAATCAACCAAGAAACAAGATCGACACTAACGTCGACAAGCGAAGAGTGGTTATCACTGGCTAAATACTGACTTTCGCGCGATCAAAACTCGTGAGAGTCATTTTTGGCACGCTTGAGAATATTTGATGTTTCAAAACACGTCTAGAGTGACCTTGATTTAATCGAGTAGAGTCATTTACAAGATGTCAAAGATGACGTGCTCTGCAAGGGACTACATAGCCCGGCTAGGGCTTATTGGGCGGTGTCCCGGGACCCACCACGGCGGTGCCACACGCGTCCATGACCCTTGCCACTCCCCGCATGCTACCTCCTGACCAACCACCCTAAACCTTAGAAAGACCGTCAGTTTAACTCTATACAACACTAGCTGGAGCGATTTGATCTCTCCGTATGGATAGGTTTGCGTACCATGACTGCACTTGTTAATCGGCTACTAGTAACGCCCGTCTCCGAGTCGGGTCCGGACTCCGGAATTGTCCTCCTGGACCACTTCGCCATTTACGCGTCCAACGGAGTGTCTAAAGATAGTGTGCTGCACACAATAGGTGAGGTCTTTGTGTCAACGAAAAACAGCTATTGTGAAACGTTGATTAAGGAATATAACATCTACCAGCTAAGCTGAGCGATCACAGATAACTGCTGCCATGTACCCATGATGAACGGTAAGTGATCTATACCTTATCGTTCTCCTGACAGGACTTTGCGCAGGTTCATCTTGCGGGTGTTATGAAGACGATTAGACACAGAGGATAGAAGCAAGGATGCGAGTAACTCCACCGGTTAGGCCCAAGCGGCGCCCGCAGGCAAGCAATTACTTTTTCCTATTTGGGTCTCTTTGTGCGGGCAAGTAAATACGATAGTTGGAACTGGATTTCTGGTCACCTGCGACGGATTGATCGAGTATTGATTCTTTAGCTTGAGTAACCGGAAGTAATCGCGGTCCAGGCTGCACCAAACGAACTTCACACAGACGCGAGTGGGTTACAGTATACTGGATGGAACCGTCGGGGAAAGTTCCCTGCCGCACTGCCGAGACGGCGCTCTCCATGGCGGCGGACAGCGGGCGGCGACTGATACCTGCCATGGCACTTTCATGGCACTTTTATTTCCCCCACCCGCTTCTCCGCCGGCTTAATGAAGCTGGCGCGTTTTCTGATCGATAGTGGGGCTTGTCCTCAATTCTTTCATATACTCTTCTTGAATTCTTGATCGATTATCGCTCTTCGTTGGAGCGTCACAACGGGCACTGTGGGCACTACGAACTGCTGTATGAGTAGTGGCGCGAGATCTTATGGCCGCAAGCTGATTGGTTGAGCATTGCGATAACGTCAGTAACGCAGCTCGACGCTGCGAGCAGGGCCACGATGTGCTGTACACCATAGCCTGCAGTAGAACAACTCCTAGACATCGATGCAACCCTCGTTCTTATGCATATATTTCAGCAGACACTGATCGTACAGCATGATTTTCAAGCTCCAAATGGTCCGCTCGTCAAGACCTATTTTGTGGCATGGGTCGCACTCTATTGTAGTCCCTATGCTTCCTACGGACCAGGGAGGTTCTGGTGCCACCCTGAATTCTCCTTGAGGTCGGGTGAGTCCTACTTTATCCCGTGGCTATCGAACCTAGTGCCTTGTGTTCTATGACGCTCGGGCGCTGATTGCCAAATGTTTGCGCCGTTCCCTATCTTTATCAGGTGTGATGGAGATGGGAGAGGGGCCCTCGCGGAGGTGCAGTACGTCCGATCCCGCTTCTGAGACCGTAGGGAGGGGAGGTGCCAGAGCGCTGGAACCAAGCTCGCGCCGAGGCAATGATCGAAGGATTGATATCCTTAATCGGTTTCCTTTTACTTTTGAACGCCACTCTTTATGATACGACTGACTTATTCATTGTTATCTTATGATTCTTATCTGGGCAGGCGGAACACATACCCCTCGCTCCGCCCCACTCACACATGGCTCGCACGCCCGTTGCACGCTTACTGACATCGCGCCCCCGGCAGTCACTATTGGGGCGTCATTTTCCCTTCTCTACACCGCTCGATCACGTCCGGTCGTCCTCTTGGTCGTCACCTTTCTTTGTGCTCACATGTTCATGTATTCACATTCTTCACCTTGACGTATGTCTTCTTTAGTATTTAAAGTGTGGTGTGCACCTCAATAAACATTGTCTTCTGATCTTTCATTGTTCGTGTGCTTGCGTTGACCCAGTCGTCGTTCACCTTAAGTTCTTGTGTTGTGTTGAGGTCTCGCGGCCTGTTCCCACGCCGCTCCTTCATTCCCACGCCACTTGTTCGTTTGCGTCTCCCGCTGCTTATTGTTCTTCATTAATGTTCACGCACATTTCATCAACAGCGTCTTCGAAAAGATCTTATCGATCAGCACATCGTGCTTCTTGCACACCGCAGCAGCGATCGTATGGCGAAGATGGAAAAAAGAAGATCTGATCGAATAAGTACGAGCAAGAACGGCGATTGCGCGACAAGGCCGTACGGAAAGCATTTGGGTCGCGCTTGTCAGAAATTGATTGACATGATCGACATCCAATCCGCCAGGCCGACCAATGCCGGAGTCAAGGACCAGGTCACCCAGCAGAAATTCGTCCTAATTGATTATATAAACAATACAACTAAGCAAAAGCAAAGAGGATGTGCGCAACATTGTGGGGCCAAAAGCTCATTTCAGTTTGCATCATTGATTCGATGTGTGGTGTACGACAATATTGTATATTGGTGTTAAAAAAAGACAGCAAAACTAGTAGTGCAGTGTACTCGTCGACGATGCTAGGTATACGGCAAGCGCGAAGCGCTGTCGGGAAAAGCCTGTGGGTCCAGCTAGAGAGGTGAGCTAGGTTCCGCACCTGCTGCAGTGATCAGCGAAGGCA
>JAGKRU010000180.1:0-43199 GCA_022884055.1 Russula griseocarnosa | reverse complement strand
GAGAATTCACCCAGACGGCATGTCTCGGAGGGATGGGTTGCGACAGAGGAAGGAGTGGATGAGCGTGTTGCATTCGGGTCGCGAGAACCTGATAGATGTTGCCAAGGTGCAATGCGGAGGTTGCCTGAATGTTTGGTTTTAGGTCCTGGACGGTTACAGCAAGGAGCGCAGCGAGTGCGGCAGAGAATAGACCGGTCTACAGAAAAACATTCCAGTTTATATACGAAGATGTATATTATGCCGACACAAGACTCACGAAAATGACGATCCTCCAGCATCCTCTTTCCAAAGCTCGACCTCACTGTCTTCATACATTGCAGCATCGGAGTACAAGGAGAAGAGCGGCCATGAGCTGTCCCAGAGAATGGGCTCTTCTTTCGACTCTTCTTGCAACTGACTGGTCCGGTGTCGTCATAGGATAGTCGCAGCGGTCGTCTACTACTGTATAGATAGTTGAGATTGAGAAATTAGTGGAGAAAGGTCAAATCGATGGGTTACACACCTGGTTTAAAGAAAGGAACTGCGGTGTGCTACAGAGAGTATATAGAGTCTTGAATGGGGACCCTAGGAAGGCTGTAGCTGGCTGCTGCGCCGTTGACATGTTGGATATTAGATGTTTGTCATTCTTTGACGATTCTTTGACACTGAACCTCCACATTTGGATATATCAATGGAAGTGCCATGCTTGGGAATGACCAATGCAGATAGACAGACGTCAACTGTTGCAAATTCGATAACGGCTTATCGTATGCGCATATGCGACAGAATTTTAGACACTTGACCTCTAGAGGCGTTGGAGCGACAGTGGAGCACAAGTGCTTGTACTACACGCTCCTATTAACACGCGCAAGCCAGATCAGATCAGTTAGCGCCAGAGCTCTACTCTGTAGCCTTTTTCCTTCCGATGTTGCCGCGGGACCTGAGAGCTCTCCCCGATTTCCCTGACCGTCGTCTAGTCAAACAGCAAAGATGGGTCCGCGATGGTATTCGTTACTTGCTTGTTGCGGAACGGCGCCATCGGTTGCAGTGGCACCAGGAGAGTCACATCGTGAGGTGGAAATTCCGAGTAACTTAGAAACATGCGAGGCATACAGTAGCAGACGAGTGCGTTTTATCCAACATGATACGTAATCAGATTACACCCGAAGTGATTTCGCATTTCCGGCCCGCGAGTCGCTTCTCTTCATAACTCAGCATGGTTCTATTGTCAGCGACCCAGCTTTTTCTCTCAACATGCTCGACGAGTCTACCCTCGGGGTGCGTTCCTCACAGGATCTCTCGTCTTTGTCTCCTTGTTCATTGCATGGTACAGACGCGTGGATCTGGTTAGCTTTCATCTCGCACTTCCGCATTTGCCTGCGCGGCTTATATCCGTTCAATTTCCCTAGCTTGATGCTATTCCGGCAGTAGGATTCAGTGATCCTATTCTCTCGTACTTATCCGCTTACAATTTCAACTTCCGAAATGGTGCTTCATGCTCAAAGAAGGGTATGAGAAGTATGTAGACCTGAATCCTCGTTAACGTGAACAAGCTGAGGCTGTGTTATTGTAGATGAAACCGGGTCTATTCAAAGTTCCAACTTTCCGTCAATGGATAGTGGTGCCTCGGGTTCTGAACTGACCGAGGAAATGATGAAGGCGCCGGATAATGTCTTGTCTGTACGCAAACCGCTCGAGGATGTGCGTATTACGGCATCCATGTCCTAGACTCGCACTTACCTCATGATTTCAGTTCCTTCAATCCAAATAACCTTCCGCTACCTGAACATGGATGACTCGTATCAAAGAATGTCGTCCGTTCGAAGTTGACTCGAACGTCGCAGCCACTTTCGACCCAATCCACGATGAGCTTGTTGGTGCTTTAAGAGACTTTATCCCGACAGTTGATCAGGTATGTCTCATATGGTTTTGGAGAGCGTGCGGATGATTTATGTATAGCGCAGAGTGGGTCAAAATATCTATCTTACCAACAATGCAACGTATCGTTTGTCGAACATCAAGTCGGGTGGTTGTGGGTGCCCCTCTATGTGCGTAATCGTTCTCCCTCAGTTCGATTAGTGACCTATGTTGACGCCTAATAAAGGTAGGAATTATGACTATCAGACGCTAGTTATGAACTTTTTAGAAAATCTCATGAAGTCTGCATTTATCATCGCGTGCTTTCCAGAATTTCTCAAGCCGTGCGCACCGCCTCCTTCAGTACTTCATTATTCTTCAACTGATTCCCCACTATATATGTAGGATAGTTGCGCGATTCGTCTCCCATGTTCCGTCACATGTTCAGCAGACAATGGAGTTCATAAGACCAATCGTTGAGGAGCGCTCTGCGAAGATGAAAGAATTCGGGGAGAACTGGATGACGCTCCGGTGCGTCAGCCCATCTTGTTCGAATTTGTCTTATATAATTTCGTTATTCATACGATGGGAGCACAGAGTGACATACTAATGTGGCTCATGTGCGAGGCCAAAGGAGTAGAGAGGTCACTTGAAGGCTGGGCTCGGCGATTGCTCAATCTCGATTTTACATCTGTTCAGACGATTTCTCTTGTAAGCTTGCAGCGCGCACCATTTTTTCATCACTATTCCTAATTGCGTATAAACGCAGACGTTCACACAGTCATTCTACCGCCTGCTAGCCCATCCAGAATATATCGAGCCCCTTCGCCGAGAGGTCGAAGCCGTGGTAGCGAGGAAGGTTGGACTAGAGCTGGAATGGACAAGATGCACAAAATTGACAGTTTTGTTCGAGAAACCCAGCGAATGGACGGTCCGATTATCAGTCCGTCAAACTCAATTCCTCTTCCGCAGCATAGTTACTGATGATTGCGCGTTTCGTTTAAAGTTGGGCTGAAACGTCTTGCCCTACGCCCTTTCACTTTTTCAAACGGCGTGACCATACCAGCGGCACACTCTTGGCGCTCCCGCTCCATTCCGTTCATACTGACGAAGAATTATACCCGAACGCCGATGAATTCGACGGCTTTCGCTTTTTCAGGCTTCGTGAAAAGGAGGGAGATGATGTCCTGGCAGCTAGACACCAATTGGTTACTACATCCCTGAACTATTGGGCTTTGGGCTTGGGCGACACGCGTGGTGAGTCACTCCAGCTTCCTTCGTCCCGGGGCTTTATCCACTCATCGTCTTTCTATTAATCAGCCCTGGGCGGTTCTTGGCAGCAAACGTGATCAAAGCATTGCTTGCTCGTATCCTAATGACATATGACTTCAAATTCGAGGAGGGCGAAGGAGTTCCTCGCGAGCGACGTATCACTTCGTTTCGCCGACCTGGAACGCGAATGTTTTGTTCAGGAAACGTCAGAAATAGTGGTCTCATGCGTGATACTGTCCGTACTGCATGTACTATTTTCCATTCCCGGCTCTGAACGTAACACTTGTGCGCCTAGCGCATGGGGCGAGAAGAGGTCTACATTCCTAGTCTCTAAGGATAGCCATTTGGGTGTCGGTTCGAATTTAAGTTATGCCCAATCTGGCTCTCTCACTTTCTCTCTTATTTGTCCCACAGGCAGCAGTTGCGTCGCGACAAATCGGCTATATTACCCACATTTGTGTCGCTTTAACATAGATCCGCCTACATTGCGAGAGCTTGTGCTTGGAATCCTGGTTTGGGGCGTTTGGTGCTCTGCAGCGTCGTGGTCAACCACATCACTTGAAATCCGGCAACTGAACATAACATTAGGAGGTCCAAGACGTGTTGACCCGTAACCATGATGTAGAATACATACACGAGCACAATGCGGCAATGCCAACAGGAAAGAACGTGACCTACAGGGTACATGCTGATAGGCACAATAATATGTGTAGGAAGTAAATGTGATGTCAAACGTGAAATAAGCAAGGTTCTTCGTCAACCTCCTCATTGCCGTCCATGATGCTGCTCTCATCAACGGGGACAAGTGCGATTGAAAGACCTAAGCTATCCTAAGGAGTCGAAATGATTAAAATTTAAGCTTTCTCACCTTTCTGGTCTGCATTATCATCCGCAAGGATTTCGGGTGGGAATGCTGCCATGACATCTTGGCTGATCGCATCTTTTCCATTCTTTCCACGGAGAGTCAGGGAGATAGCGACATCTAGACACGGGATCAATTTTTGTCGAAAGGATAATGCGGCTAGACTCATGGCCCACCTCCGGTAGTCTCTGAACGGAATGTTGTCATCTCAACCTCATCTAAGGAGTTGACAGAGAGCCATTAAATGGTGGTGCTGGTGGGTCATCGGAAGTAGGGCCCGTGGGCCCGGGGAGTCTGGTCCTTCGACGAGCAGGAGGGTAATGGTTAAGGGCCTGAGGTTTAGCTAAAGTACAGGCAGCACATACCAGTTCCTCCCATAGCACGCCTGATCTGTTCCAAGAGCGAGCCGTCCATCCCCGATCAGAAGCCCGCTGCAGTATGAGATAGTCAGGTGCGCATGCCTTGACCGAGTTGTGACCGGTTAATTTTTACCTTTACTACAACAAATAACTGCTTAGAGCGACATTTATACGTTCTAGCTTGTAGAAGTCTTCGAATTTTAGACCCGCTGCGCGTATCCAGGTTCGACCTGATCTCGATCGCCCTGTTGGATCACTTATAAACTCTGGATCTTTTATGATAAGTTGAGTAGGATGTCTCCGACTCACGCTTCGTATGCTATCTTAATTTTCGGTTGTTCCTCCGGGTCGATGAGGCGGAAGTTTGTGTGGAGCAAATAGCGCACTCCATCCATGTATGCATCACCACGTTGTGTTTTTTGATCGGGAAATTGTTTGCGAATGCCGTTAATAATGGCTTGTCCAAGAAAAAGGGTTGAGCAGCAGTGTGTTCTGAACCAGGAGAAGGTGGAAGGTTGATAGGTGAGGAGCTGTACGTGCGTGAGGCACACGGTTAAATATGCAGACGAAGAGGCGCTGTTGGAGAATAAGGTGGAAAAGCGCTTGATACATACACATCGGGAACAAATATCACAAAAGATTCAATAGTGAATACAGTACAAGGCGAACTGACGGGTCACAGCCTACCTAGAGTACCTGCCCAGTCTTGCACTGAGTGTGAAAATTTGACTAAATGAAGACAAAGGCTCCCACGACGGCTCTCCTCTATTCTCGCACCCGCCATTTTCGCATCCCGTTAAATCATGTCCCAAAGACCCGACTTGTACATAGATTTTCTAGATAACCCCGCCAGGGAGGAGGCCAGGGGACCTAGGAGAACACGAAGAATGGTGGGTCCAACGGCAGCAAGCCCTGGAGCAGGCCGGCTACATGCTTCATCCTCGCTATCGTCTAGGTTGGAAGCCGTCATGGGTCGGAACCAACAAATCCTATCTTGATTTTGAAGATGGTCAGCCCTTAATAGTGAGCATACGCCTTTTCCCCCTCTGTTGTGCTCATGACTCCCAGAACCGTCTTTGCATCGACGCGACCCGGATATCAGACGGGAAACATGTTATGTTGAAGAGGCTTCTCGAGAGGGAAGGTCCCATGAGCTTGAGATTAACAAGACTTTTTCCAAGGAGCCCCTCGCCTCTGACCCACGAAACCGTTGCGCTCGTCTGCTCGATGTCATTGAGCTGCCAAATGACCCCCCAATTATGGTCCACTCATTCTTACGCCCATTTTACAAGCCACGTTTTCAAACGTACGGAGAGTTTGTTGCTTTTTTTGGGCAGATATCTGAGGTATGAATCACGTTTTCTCTCAAGGAGTCGATCGTATTGCCCAACTCTATCAGGGTATCCAATTTATGCATCAGAACTATGTCGCACATCGGTAAACTTTCCTCCCTTGAATCATACATTAGCCACTGAACATGGCTATCAGGGATTGCACATCAGAAAACATCATGCTCGATCCATTCAAAATGTATCCAAAGTCGTTCCACCCTTCAGAAATAAATCTTAACAGGAACTTTCGCGGGAGGACGAAAAGACACACACGGACTTGGCGCCCTCCTCGATATCTTCTCATTGACATGGGCCTTTCTCGCCAGTATGATCCTGCCAATGGACCTCCGCTCGAAAAGCCTTTGCGTGGCGGCGACAAGTCAGCTCCCGAACACAAGGACCTACAGACGTCATGCGATCCGTTTCCAACTGATGTATACTACCTTGGAAACTTGGTCCAAGAGCAATTCATCCAGGTGTGCACCCTCATTCGTTCATAATAAAGGCACTTCTAAGCTTGATGGATCAGAAATACAATGGGTTTGAGTTCATTCAACCACTAATTACGGACATGGTCCAAGAAGATCCCACAAAACGTCCCACCATGGACGAGGTTGTGACCCGTTTCGCCGACATTCAGGGCAAGCTTAGCACGTGGAAACTGCGCTCTCGGATGGTTCGTAACAATGAGATCTGGCCAGTTGCTGCGTGGAGAGCTTTAAACCACTGGCGTCGGACGATAGGCTACGTCCTTACTCGAAAGGGTGCTATTCCGGAACCAAAATGATAACTCTACTCCCAGTTATTTACTTGTATTGCGCCTTCTCCCATCGTTGTATCTTACGCTCGTTTTCTGCAAGAGCTTATACCATCTGCATCTGTCTTACTGCTATCTATCAGACAAGTTTCTCCGCTCTCATTGTATTACTTTTGGATACGGCCCATCGCTATGATATTGTGTACCATTTATTCATACCCTTGATTATCGAACTTATCTGCTTGAACGGCATAAAAACGACCATTCGATATTTCTCGAAAAATATGGGACCGATCAATGATCGGGGTCTTTGGTAAGAATCAAACGGTACATGTTCAGACCAAAAAGTTATGTCGTGCGTCCGTAACGTTGTTAAAGTACACATAATGAGCGATCCAGCTTTGGTTGCCTCCTGGTCTTAGTAGCCCTGTGAGGCCCTGTAACATATCTATAATAGCCGATAGTGAAAAGGGGATATAGGCACTAAGCTACGAAACAGACGCTGCATTGACCAGTGATCCGCCACGAAGTTGACCAATCGAACCTCCAATATGCAATTGGTCGTAATTCGATGAGCCGCGTTCGTCCATAAACAATAGCATGCCTCCTCTATACAAGCTTCAGAGTGTATAGTCCGCGTCAAGGACGCCGAGAAAACCGAAGTTCAGTAATACCGCTCCAGCTGCGAATGGATCGGAGGACGACATTGCTGATTATCCCGGCGTTACAGTGATGATTGTACATGCGGTATTAGCGGTAAGGATAGGACGAAGGAGACTCCCAGTGCCCTGACACACTCAGGTTAGGCTTCGTTCCCCAATTGGAGCGGACAAGGTCATCATTATTGTGCCTTGGAACGGCACGACATACACACTGTGAAGCGTAGGATTGGATTGACAATAGCTAGGATGTAGTTTTTTGGTCCCCGAGAAACCCGTCCGTCAATATTATAGTAGAGGCCAAGTAGGCCAACTTTGGTACGATGTCCGGAGTGGTTACGTGCCTCGTTTGTCACAATCAAGCTGAATATGTATTGGATATCAGAGACTCGAACGAAACAATGGCTCGCGCTTACCCTTAGTAACGCGGGACCAGACGACTTTGAATGATGATTACAATACGGTAGAGCGTCAATTGAATAATCATCGTCATCCTTAGACAAGGAGAACGAGCACCGAGAGGACGTACGGACAAAGCGTCAAAGAGTTCGAACAATGACGGAGAAACAGCCAAGTGCGATGCTCTTTCTGATTCGACGCGTGGACTCGCATGTGTGACTGTTAGACGTGAAGGTCATGGAAGTCGTTTGCCACTGGCTATGAGGTCTCCTCTACGGTGGAGCGGGAAGCGAAAGATGGCTCTGTGGCTGTGACGTCAACCAAACGCCCGTTCGGGAATTACAGTAACCAAGTCGAGGATTCCCCGTGAACTAATCAGTGGGATATTTGAGTCGGAAAAGGCAAATGATGATCCGTTGGGAAGCCAGGGGAGACGACCGTTGACATGACGAGATGTTGATATCAAAAAATAACAATAACGTGCAGTCCGGGGCCATGAAGGCCTGAAGATGCGACGCAACGAAACGAGAAGACTCAAGACTCACCCAATGACACCGCCGTGCGACGGGCGCCGATACAGTTCGTGATAGTACAATTAAGGATCGTGCGATAACGCCCAGTCATACTGTACTGACGCGTCAGCAATCCTGGTATTGTCGATTTGATGGCACTCAGCCTCGTTACGGAATAACGGAAGTGGTAGAGACGTCTGGTTCTGCCAGCCGAGGGCAGAGGGATGACGGCATTAATCGACGGCGACGGCGCATCCCATAGTGACAAGGAGACTCACAACAAACTTTAGTTCATCATGAAGAGGTACTAGTAATAAGATGCCATGATCAACAATAAGACATTGTTCGGGATTCGATGTTCGTCATTCTAGCTCGAGTCGATCCACCGCCAATAAGCGAATACAATCTTGCTCCGAAGGGCCGGCGCTACTCGGACTCGGAAGCGAATTCCAGAAACAGGGCCGCCCAGGACCGAAGCCGAAATTGCGCATGCCCAGATTCTGTCCAGGTGCTAGACGCGAATAAACCAGGGAGAAAACATGGTTTATAAGCTACAACGAAGACGTCATGTCGTCACTACAGGCATGCCCATGTCACCAACTCATGATGCAGGAATGTGGTACTGTACGGAATAATAAATCATCGGAGTTCGGAGTAAGTTCAAGTTACCACGGGGACGGCGTAGCGCGCGGCTCGCGGACTCCGATGGCCATAACTGAGGCCGGGACGCAGAATCTGGCAATTCTTCCCGGTCACAGCTTTACAGTACTGTACTATCGTTCACACAGAGTTGCAAAATTTTGCAAAATTGCCCTCGGACTTGGCCACAACGTAACTTTGAGCCACCGGCTGTTCGGGACACTTAGCATAGGTTATAACCCTTGATCCTACCTACTTATTTTTGAGAGATGTGTCCTGTGGTTGCAGTCCGAGACTTCCCGGGTTGAAAAACGCTGAAACTTCAGAGTTGCAAAGTGTCTGTCACGGCCTGTCACCACTGTAGTTCAAACTCCGACCGGCATCGCAGTCGGCCTAACCTCTGCAGTCCGCGCTGTCATCAAAATGTGCATATTCTATGTACATCAAGTGTAGTGTAAGGTATTATATGAGATCTATACTACAATGTAAGAACTTCCAAGTTATGAACTGAACCATGTAAATTAGGGTCTATTTGAGGTTGAAAATATGAAGTGGATGAAGACGGAAAATGTGATGATGATTGTTGGTATGCAAACTGTGTTCCGTCCGCACAGACACATTCAATAACAGTAACGAGCTCGAGATTTGCACTTTTCGGCCGGTATTTTGTCCGGAGTGTTCGTGCGACAAAGAACTTGCGCAATGAAGACCGCCGGCTCCCTCCACGCTGGCATCCTTTCTCGTCCATATTATAGACCTGTTCCCAGGGTATGTTGTGCTTCTTGACCAGGTCAACAAGTTTGTTGAAATAGTCATCAACAACATATCGGTTAAAAGCCTGTGCGCGTTTTGGATCAAGTCCGCTAGTTTTTCGGAGAACCACCTCTGGGTGCCTGAGAAGAAACTTGTCAATCCACCCGTTACTTGGCTTCTTTCCGCACGTTTTCTTGACCCGGGCAAGTAATCCTGGCCTACTGATTCCATGACCTGTTTCACTAAGGAAGATGAGCCAATCAACGAGAACCGTCTCGGCAGCAGGGGTAAGTAGCTGCTGGTTGGTATGTGCATCGGAGGCAGCCAGGGTCCTGCCTTTAAAACGGCGATAGAGAGTGTGGTAAGGACAAACGATGCCGTGAATTGCAGTGAGTTCTTGAGCGACCTTGATGACATTAGGATTTGATTGGGTTTGGAGGATGGATACACCTTCGCGGATGATTTGCTTAACCTTCGGATCATTCGCAGGGAGCTTCAGAGGCTTAACGGGCATGGATCATTGTCAAGTAAACAAGCATTGTTAGCGAGAACGCGACTCAATGAAGTCACGACAGGCGCGTTTCAATTGACGCGAGAGCGTGTCTCAATTGACGCGTTTGACGCGTTTTCAAACTCAGCTTAGCTTTCGACCCTCGATTGTCACGCTCGATTTGCAACACTGTGTATCTCCCTTCACAGAACAGCCCTGCACTTGTAAGTTGGTATACGAGTAGTTCTATATGTTCCCATTATGCTTCCGAAAGAAAACCGATTTCTATGCAGTGCTGAGCTCTTGAGCTCCGTGTTTGTACCTTATCTGATGTAATTCACACGAGAGATTGACCTATTGCACACGAACGAATGAACGAAATTCTATTCGGAAACCTGGGACTACATAGTGAGACATAACATAAACTAAGTACAAAAAGTCCGAGGGCAAAAGGTGGCCGGAACGAGGTAAAAAATGCGATTTTGCAACTCCGAGTAAGTTTGCACACCAGTGTGAACGATAGTATGGGTGTATCATGCTCTCCGCGGGCCAGTGCATGTGCAGGGGGTGTTGCATCCCCTTCAAGTTCTTACATCGGGTACGGGTATGCATGTCATTGTGTTTCGTGCCTCATGGCCTCATGTCCAGTCATAGGCTAGAACCAGTATCCCATACTCTGATTGGCGCATACAATGACCCTCCAGTTTGCTAGTCCACGGTTACCCATGCGTACAATTTATTGTATTCTCATATGGGTGCTTAATATGGCAGTCAGTCACGTCAGTGGTCGGGTGCAAAAAAAGAAAGCGACGGACGGAAACGACGGCCGCCCGGACAGCGTCTCCAGTACTCCAGTCCTGGCCACAAGCCATGGCCAGTCCCGAACCCTCCAGCCGCCCGTTTTGACTATTGTAATATACGTCCGCCTTACTTTCCCAAGCTTGTGATGGTCGCGCGATGGCCGAATCAGCCGATCGTATGAGTAGAGTAGTGAGTCCCCTCTTGGTGGCTAAACAAATTTGGGGGAAGGGTAAAAAGGAAATTTTGGGGGGCCTGAGGGTGAAGATTACAGTAATCAATTACGTGGCGAGAGCAGCCAAGGCACTCGAGGAGCATTCCCTATGCCTTCCTAGATGTCCTACCTCACCTCACTATTGTAGGCCTGATGATATTGCGAAGACAACCTTTTCTCCGATTGGTTCGATATCTTCCTTTTTCTACGGCATCCTCCGCACCGATTCTAGGGCCCTACCCCGCTTAACGCCAGTGACTGGCCAAAGCTATATGCACTGTATTGGCACCAGTTGGCCGAGGGCTACAGCTGCTACTATAGTACCGTGACGTCTACAGACAGCTGGACCACAAAAAATGTCGACCGACGTGGACCGACTCAGATGCCGCGGCGCGCCGGTGCCGCATCACGCCCGTATCTTGCTCACCTCAGGTACACTGGCGATTTCAACGCATATGCACTGATGCTGGGATATACAGCCTTGTACTAACTGGCAATGTGATTCTTGAGTTGCATTCCATCAACCGCCACATGTGTCCACAGTATTGACGCGCGCAAATATAAAACCTTCAAGTTGTTAACTCTCGATGTTCAAATTTATTCTGGCACTGTTGCCCACCGTGAAGTTACCGGGTACTGGATAGTGCGTGTGATTTTTTCTTCGCTTTTACAGACCCATAACTTCTCCAAATCATAGCCCCTTTTATTTCTTATAGACTTTGCGCCCATTTTCATTGTTTTGATCGCCGTACACTTTGCTGGTATCTTGATATACTCGGCGTCATACATCCCACAAATGCACCGGTATAGGATAGTTGCTCAAATATCCCTCATCCTTTCCATTCTCAACCTCGTCCTCGCTGCTCCTATAGCAGTGCAGGAGATACATAAGGCACGCAGCGATGACAAGGTCACAGCAGACGATGTGCCAGCCATGCCGAAGGAGTCAGACGAGTTGGAGGCAGCATCGGACAAGACGACGTCTCTACCCGCATCCTCAGACGCGATGGCATCTCCACAGCATTCGCCTTTGTCGGACGGGTCGGGGTCTTCGGGCTATCCTATCCCGCATTTGTCGTCAGATGATGATGAGTCAGTTTCAGGCAATTCATGGTTGTTATACAGGCGACCGCGTTTGAATCTGGACCTTCCACCGTCGTTGCAAAAATCGGCATTTCCTCACGCTTCAAGTTCAGGATCATCACAGATGCCACCTCCACTGTTGTTGCATTGGTTGCAAGGGTTGGGTCCTCATCCCCCAGATCCAGGGTCGTCGGGAGTATCAACTCCAGAGTGGTTACAGGAGTTGGAACGGGTGCTAGCATTTCCATCTCCGCATTTTACGGAGTCGAATGTGCCGACGACAGATACCTCGGACAAGTTCACGGCCTCGTACCATCCATCACCATCGTTTTCATCGATGGATTGGAATTCCTACGAGTCGATGCCTACACCATATTCGTCGGCAGCAGACGGGTCGCTATCTTCGCACTATTTTTCGGCATCGGGCACTGACAAATCGGTGCCGGAGGGGTCGCCGTCATCTTTGACACCTGATCTGCCGCCGCCATCGTTGACACCGGGTCTACCGCCACCATCGTTGACACCGGGTCTACCGCCGCCATCGTTGAAACCTGATCTGCCGCCTCCATCGTTGACACCAGGTCTACCGCCGCCATCGTTGAAACCTGATTTGCCGCCTCCATCGTTGACACCGGGTCTACCGCCGCCATCGTTGAAACCTGATTTGCCGCCTCCATCGTTGACACCGGGTCTACCGCCGCCATCGTTGAAACCTGATTTGTCGCCACCATCGTTGACACCGGATTTGCAGCCGCCATCGTTGACACCGGGTCTACCGCCGCCATCTTTGACACCAGATCTGCCGCCGCCGTCTTTGACACCGGATCTGTCGCCGCCCCACCCTCTTCACCACCCCCAGACAATGCAGAGTTCTTTAACAAGAATATGATGAAAAAACTCAAGATTATTGCGGGCGTGATTATTGTCGGCAGTGTCATCGCCGGTATGGCGGGCTTGCAGACTAAACACCAACACCGTGATTACCAGGATAGTTGACCCTGCGGGTACGTTTCTGCTTCCTCCCACCTCTCATCCCGATACATTAACGACTCGTGGCAAAAATTCTGACTTATAATCTTCTCCAGTTCAACGGTTAAGTATCTTGATACTTGCGACTTTACAATTTTGAGTGACCACTTCCAAGAGCAAGAGCAAATGCTGTGCGTCATCTTGCTATTCTAGGGAAGCTATGGATGATGCAAGTTAAGTTGGTCTTTGTTGTTTCGTACTGTTTCGCCGGCAAATGTTAATCCATTGGCTCTGAGATCAGTATATTATTAGTGGGGTCTGGTCAACGGCCACATCTTGCCAACAGGAATCGAAGCAGGTGGCGAGATCACATCAGGCCCCATCTGGAAAGTGGAAACGGCCCCAAAACCAAATTTTGGAGCCTTGTAGGCCTCGTACCTACTTACAATACCACCCCGTTATTCTCGTGTCTCTTATTTTCTCTCTTTCTATTGTCCGTTTTGTTTCCTTTGATAGTACGACACTCACTATATGCTTGCGTTGAGATATTTTGAAATCATTATACGGTGCGGGTACGGATCTACCCGTCGTGACACCGCGCGTTTACGGCCGTATATCGGGTATGGTATGGTGCTAGTGCAACTTTGATCATGAGTCACATCCCCTGATTTCTAACTGCCGCCTGTGTCCACTGCATAGCCTTCATTGATATGTGCAAATATGAAACGTTGCCATCTCCCTACATATGTTTTATCTAGCTTTTCAGATGCCAGATACGAGTATACGGTACTGTACCAGGGAAAGCATTCCATATACACCGGAATCCGGAGACGTCGCTACAGGCACGTCCATAGCCCAGGTCACTAACCCGTCGTTGGATACCGTACGTGGTTGTATACAGATGGCCAGACCTTGGCGTTGTTTTTTTCCAAGTCGTGCGATGCAAAAATACGGAATAAAAGTCATCGGAGTTCAGAATACCCCGAGGCGGCGAGGCCGAAAGTGCGCACGCACCGGAATCTTTTCAGATGCCAGATGCGAATCTACCGGGGAAAAACTGTCTATACAACGGAGACGTCGCATCGTTGAGTAGCTGCAAATACGGGATGCCAGTAAATCGTAACTGTTGTTTTTTCCAGCTCGCACGGTGCGGAATATCATCGGAGTTCGGAGAATCACGTGGAGGAAGCCGACTCGCGGACCCCAGCCCTGCTCGTGCTTTAGCATTACGGGCATTTCTTCGAACCTCTCGCTCAGACTGGCCATTGCAGAGCTGTCGCGTTCCCTTCTTACACCAGGTAACACGTTATTGTGTTTCGTATCTCATGTCCAGCCAGGAACCGGTACCGCACTGGCATAAGAACTAGTTATTGTGATTGACGCATACAATGACATCCTGTGTGCGGGTCCACGATTACCCTTGTGTACTATTGTATTCTCATATGGGTGTTTAATATGTCAGTCAGTGGGCAGGTGCAAATGGTGAACGAAAATGAACAAAGTCAACGGACGGAGACAGTGACGACGGCGTCTGAGCGTCTCCGACCTTCGCCTCAGCCGTGCCTCGATTGAACCAAAAACTCAAACCAGTCTCCGAGCCCTCCAGCCGCCCCCTTTGATTAACATACGTCCGCCTCACTTTCCCAAGCTGATGACGGTCGGGCGATGGCTGATCGTATGAGTAGAGCATGAGTACCCCTCTTGATGGCTAAACTGGTTTGAACTTCGGGGAGTGTAGATGGGAAAATTGGGGCCTAAGCATGAATATCAATTATGTGGCGAGAGCAGCCAGGTATTTACAGTAGTCGCCGCTGAGGGAACGGCCCCGTAAGTGTCTTCGCTCGAGAAGACTCTCGGTCAGGACGTAGCGAAGATATACTAGGTAGACTCATGATTCTTGACAATGCGGCGTATTTAGACCTGATCGGCCTGATCACCAGTAGTTTTGGTCTAGTGAATATCGAATGGCTTTCCCGGGGTAGACACCACAAATTAAAACCTTGAAGCTGTCAGGCTGAGTGTCAGCCAGCCACCCAAAGGGCTGGGGCTTGAACCCCAGGGAACAATCAACCACTCGATTGTCCCGATAACTTCCGTAGCTAGGCACCACCGGCACACAGTAGTGACTGTCGCACTTGGACCACGGCTGTCTGACCAGTACATAATTGTGGTTATATATTAAGATAAGCCATGAAAATGAGGGATGAGTCGGAGTTATGGTATAGTATGGGATCTGAAACAGCACACGGTGGCGAGCACGAGAAATAAATAAATGGAAGTAGCAGGAGAAACATCGATTAATCAGAATCACCTCTCTTGAGTTCACATTCAGTCGGTCCCTTGTGGTGCCCAGGGATCCTGCTCTGCGTTGAAGACCATAACTGTTCGGGCTATCAAAGCATACTCAGACGCCAATAGTTGATTTAACGAGGTAGCTCACTTCCATAGTCCACCCTATCATTCGCAAAGGCTTCTGGCGAAAACGTGGCGACGACGTCTTCTGTGGGCACTCCTTGCCCATGCAGGGTTAGATGGACAGCCGCGTCTGAATATGTAGTTAATAATGTTGGGGAAAAATAATCAGATCAACACCAACCTCCCGTTGTACTTGACTGTAATGTTGTCACCTCCACACTCTCGAGTGAATCTGTAGATGAATCGGCGAAGAGCTGCGCTGACGGCGGATCACTGAAAGGGTTCGACTCTGGAGTAGTTTGACATGCTTCATCACCGTCAATAGTCGTATTTATAAGCCTCCATATGAACATGAGCACCTACCTCTTGCTCCAGTGGCTTGTTTGATCTGGGTCAAGAGGGATTCACTTTTCCCTCGATCGGACGCACTCTACACCACACCGTCAAACTTGGGCGCCGTTATGAAGGAGAAACCCAGAATCTTACTTTAGTGACGATGTACAATTCTTTAGCGAGTTCTTTGAATTCTCTTGCCTTCAGGAATCTTTCGAGTCGAGAGTCACCTCCCATTTCCAATTTCCTTCTCGATTCTATTACCCTGTCACATTGCGCTGGATTGGGATGTAAATACTACCAGCTAGAAGCACTTATACTGACGTCTCGAGCTTTACTTCAATTATATGTTGGTCATCAGGTTTAATCAACGGGAGGTTAGTGTCAAGAACTTGATTCGTGTGGTCCAAATAGAAGTCGCCGCGTTGCGTCTTCCGATGAGGAAATTGTTTACGGATGCTGTCGACGAGAAATTGCCCATGGATTGGCTCGTGACTTGAATAATGCCACCGGCGAACTGGGGTGCATAGCCTTGGGGAACCATTGTAGTTAATCGTGCGTAAAGGAAGGTTTTCTGGGCCAGCAGAAGGGTGAAAGGAAGGAAGTGGTAAGGCTAGGATGAGGGTCAGGTTCATCTGTTAAGCACTGTATGCAGATCAAAATACCAGTGATAAATGCGGCCAGAGCCATCGCCTTGGAAGAAAGCTCCGGTGCGAGACAATACGGTCGAGACAATCTTGGGAATAAGGGAGTGCAACAGTTACCGTCGAGGTTACGTACCATGACCTTGTAGGTTTGCACCAGATCCTGTGCGTAGTTGGCTTCACTGTTTGTTTGTAATGTAACCCCGTTACATAATCATAATACTTCAACTGGTATTGCCATCACACTTCGCTGCTTCGAATGTCTGTCCCATTCTCCCAGTGGAGGATTCAACCTCGCCCAGGAAGAAAGCCCGGAGAACTTGGTGAAACTGAGAAATGGTGGGCGGAGCGACAGAAAGCCCTCGAACAAGCTGGCTACATGCTTCGACCTCGCTACCACACCGACAGGGAGCCCTCTTGGGCTGGAACTGACAAATCATACCTTGACTTTGAAGATGGGCAACCACAAAGGGTGAGCACAGTTACTTCCCGGCGATGGCAAATCCCCTCATCAACCCTTAGTACCGTCTAGTTTTGGATGCTACCCGGATCTCTGATGGGAAATATGTGATGCTGAAAAAGCTTCCTGAGGATGAAGGCCCTCACGAACTCCAGTTAAACAGGCTGTTCTCATCTGATCCTCTTGCGTCAGATCCTCGAAACCACTGCGCACCTTTGCTCGACGTCATCCAGCTACCCAACGACCCTCCGATTATGGTGCACTCCCAATTACGTCTATATTACAACCCACCATTCCACACATACGGAGAGTTTGTCGCTTTCTTCGAACAAATATGCGAGGTATGTCGCTTGTTCTCTCAGTTAGTGTCGCTACCTTACTCATTCGTTCAGGGATCCAATTCATGCATGAGAATCACGTCGCTCATCGGTAATTACTTCTCTCCACGATGCTATCCAAGTTTCTGATTTTGTCCATCAGGGATTGTACATCACAAAACATCATGCTTGACCCATCACGGATGTATCCGAAATCATTCCATCCCATGGTGATCAGGCGTTCTAGAGACTTTCGTGGAAAGGCGAAGGGACATACGCGGACTTGGTGTAGGCCACGGTACTTTCTCATTGACCTTGGCCTTTCTCGGCAATACGATCCGGCAAATGGGCCACCTCTAGAGATCCCCCTCCGTGGTGGCGATAAGTCTGCGCCAGAACATCGCGACATGGAGACGCCTTGTGATCCATTCCCGACAGACGTATACTACCTCGGAAACCTAGTTAGGGAAGGCTATATCCAGGTCCGCCCTTTATTCGATCTTATATTAAGGCCGTTCTGAGTCATACACATCAGAAGTACCATGGCTTCGAATTCGTGGAAGCACTCATCGCAGACATGGTCCAAGAGGATCCTAAGAAGCGTCCTACTATGGACGAGGTTGTGAATCGTTTCGCCGCGATTAAGAGCCGACTCAGTACATGGAAGCTTCGCTCCAGGATGGCTCGCAACAATGAGATCTGGCCTGTCACCGCGTGGCGATCAGTTGGCCACTGGTATCGCACCATAGGCTATGTCATTACTCTCAAACCAGCTCTTCCGGAACCCAAATGACTGTTCCAACCTCCTTTTAACTTGTATCGCGTTGGTCTTCCATCGTCACAATCCACTTTCCTACGTAGGATCCCATACATACAGTCTTAATCGCTATCTAGTGTGCTCATCTTGGCCCGACGAATGGCTCGTTGTATTGCTTGCTTTTTGTATTTATTTAGGACGAGAATGTAACACATACCGATACGTAATACCCTGGTAATCAATATATCCTTGGAGAACATGAAAATAATCTATCCCATGCAATTGAGTGAGGCAGTATGTTCCGAAGTGCTCTGATTCTCATTGTTCCTTCTAGGTCTAGGGCATGCCGGCGAATCTTTATTCGATCACCTTGGAATTGTCTGTCGATGACAAAAGATGATCGAATGAGAATCAGGGATGACGATCGTGTAGGACGTTCGTTTCTTGGTCTGAGCACTAAAGTACCAGAGGACAACAATACACATGACGCGAAATTGCATATGAGAAGACACAGTCTCCTTGGTTCCCTACGCACAGCACAACTGTACAGATGATACAGCTCATGGCATGCTTGAATGATAAAGAAGATACAATTGAATTAGACCGCGCGGCAGTGCCTAGTCGCTCGGAGTGATATGTCAACTGGCTTAGAATTCTGATGGCCCTCATCACTACCGGAACACGATCTCCGATGAAATATAAATGTATTGTATTAGTAGACATCAGCGCGTCAGCCAGGGCAGACGGAGGGGACGGCCGTATGAATTGTATAGCGCGTCGACGTCCTGAGCTGAAAAAAGACATCCATTGTCATACATCTTTAAAACTGAAATTCGGCAAACAAAACAAGAGGATACTGTAAGGCCTACAATTCTATGTGCGTCACTTGTTACCCGTGCACCCCAACCGCCAATAAACGAAAGACGATTATGCTCCGAATGGGATGGTGCCACAAGCGCCGCGGCCAAAATCCCGTGCCAGACGAGGGGAAGCGAGTTCCAGAAGTAGGCCCGTCGAGGTCCGAGGCCGAAAATTACGCACTCGCCAGAATTCTCTCCAGACGCCAGATGGGAATACTGTATACCAGGGGAAAACATTGCCCATACAACGGAGACGTCGCCACAGGCACGCGTCCAGGACCATTGTCGTCAACCCATTGTTGAGTACAGTGTGGCAGTTGCGATTACAGAATGCCAGTAAATCGTAACGTTGTTTTTTCCTGCTCGTGCAGTGCGGGAATGCGGTACGGAAGAAAATCATCGGAGTTCGAAGTACCACGCGGAAGTACGGCGTGGCGCGCTCGCGGACCCCGATGGCCGTAACTGTAACTGAGGCCGGGACGCAGTATCTGGCAATTCTTTCCCAGCCCTTTCCCATCAGCCTTACGGGGCATTTTTTCGAACCCCTTCCCCTTCAGATTACCCTGCTGGCCATTGCAAGGCCGTCGTTACACCGGGTAACATGCTATTGTATTTCATACCTCATATCCACCCAGGAACCGGTACCGCATACTGGGTAACTAATACAGTAAGTTCCGTTGATTGACGCATACAATGACATCCAGTATGCTGGTCCACAGTTACCCTTGTGTACCATTGTATTCTCGTATGGGTGCTTGATATGTCAGTCAGTGGCCAGGTGCAAATCGCGAACGAGAACGAACAAAAGCGACGATCGGAGAAGGCGGCGGTCTCCATTTCTCGCTAGTACACATGTCACACCTCGTTGAACCAAAAAAACCCAAACTGGTAGGTAGGGCTCCCCGAGCCCTCCACATGCCGCTAGATTAATACACATTTGTCTTCCCTTTTCTCTGACGTGTGTGTGCGGGGCAATGGCGAATCGTATGAGTGAATAGAGCAGCAGGACCCGTCTTGGACGGGTATACAGAGAGTGAAACCGGGGGTACCGTGGGGTGAAAAAAAATACAGGGCCTGAGCGTGTAAATCAATTACGTGGCGAAGAGTACCGTGGCAGGGCACTAGGGCACTGACTGCACCCCATCCTGTACTTTCTGTACTTTCCATGTCCATTCCCCATGCCGTCCTAGACGTCCCGCACCTCCGCCCTCACTGGGCTCGGCGATATTGTCAAGACGATTTTCTCCCCGATGGCTCGATATCCTCCTTTTTCTATGGCATCCTATGGTTGCCAAGGAAGGCAACGACATCGCCGTGCCCCTCCCCCTCCCCCAACCCAAGAACAAAGAGTCCGTCCCTTTTTTTTAAATCCCTCCCTTCTTATTATGGAGTTGTAGGCTAACAGGTAATGTCATTCAATAGCAGCGTTGCTCTTTCAATGCCAGTGAACCCCGAGGCCTAGGGCCAAGGGGTTGACGAGAAAAAAAAAATCCATCCTTGTGAGTGAATCATCATACCAATGGATAACGTCCAACTCGTCAGACAACTATTCAGAGCTATGCTCTGGGAGGCAATGAACTAATCCAGAGAGATAATACGCTTTACAACGGTCTACGACGGGCAAGAGAACGCGTATACGAGTCTCCATCGACGGGGGGAACGGAGGCTCGCATGACTGGATATACATGCCTATTGTTCTCCGAGGTCGCTAGGTCACTCAGGGTAAAAGAACTGAGTGTATTCGTTTCCCCTAGTCAAGTAAGTCAGCACCGAGTCGATTACCAGAATTTTGAGCGCATTGAGCGCCGCTCAGGTGAATGTTCTCACCGTGACCCTGCTCGTCTACCCTCTGGTCTGAGACGTAAGGTATGGATGTGGCGATGATGTCCGGCCTCTTGTCCTTCGAGGTTGCTGCCGGCGGTGGTGGTTCATTCAGGTCAAAAGAAAAAGAATCGAGTGTACACATTTCCACTAGTCGAGAAAGTCAGCTCCGAGTCAAAACCAGAATGTTGAGCACGTTCAGCGCTGATCAGGTGAATATTCTCACGTTGTTCGTCTGCCCTCTGGTCTGAGACGTCACGTATGGTTGCAGGGATGAAGCGCGGCCTGGAATCATGGTGTGAACTTCCAGGAACGGGCGCTAAATCCACAATCAGTTGAAGTCACCGAGGAAGGACACTACAGTAGTACAAACCGGAAGCTGTCGATTGAGAGGTAGTCGCGAAGTCAGTGGGGAATAACAAGTGCTTGTACGTCGTGGACATCTCACCTCCCCTGTCCGTCCTGTCGCCTGCGAAAGCAACGACGTGTTTGACAGATCTATCTCGACTAATGAGATCAAACACAGCAGCCCCCTCTGATCGGTAGTGAGCGTGCTTGGTAGTGTTGTGAACGAAGTTCATAACTGACCGTCAGTAACTTCGTCCTGATACTCCGACATGTCTACCCGAACTACGTCATGGACATCTATATCGTTAATTCTGGATATCGCATGCGCATCGCCAAATGAATCGGGCGCTACGGTGCCTTGAGACTGTGAGTCCCTGCGAAAGGCGAACAAGTAAGGATTACCTGTGCCTAAATTACGCCCTGATCCATCTCCCGGTGCCGGGGGACGTATGGCTTCGGCCATCTGATTCCTGAGGATATTGTCGAGAGCTCGCGCAGACGCGTTCTAGGATAGGCTAGTAAGTCAGGGTAGACGAAGTGTCATTACGGTAAGGATTCACCTCGATTAGCTGGTACGTCTTCCTAGCGCGACGTCTATACTCTCTGGCCTCACGGTTTCTTTGAAGCTGGGAGGTGCCGCTTTGACCTTCCATTTTGTCTCTCATATCTCTCATCCTGTTATATTACACGTTACCAATCGATTTATGTGAATGCTAGAAACCAACGTGTCATAAGTCTGGCGAATGACATTTTGATCTTGGAGTCGCATCAGTTTGAGATGCCTCTGAAGGAGAGCGCGCGATCGACCCATGAAATAATCGCCGTCCTGCACTAGGCTGCTAGTGAAAATGGTTCTCCAAAGGCCACTTATCAGACTTCTTCCATCGAGGTGACTGGTTACTTCAATGGTACCGCCGACAATTTCAATCGCAGGAGGATGGTTCTGGAACGTATTGTTGTCCATCGGAGGCGGTGATAAGGGAGAACGTTCTGACCAGCAGAAATAGAAGAGTGGTAAAGGGCGAAAGATTGGTACTACGACTCCAAATGACCGAATCTTAAATACGCGAACTGGAATGGCGCTTACGCTTCAACTTCTTGTGTTGCCAACTACGGTCATCAGCTCCTTTGTAAAGGGCAGGAGGACCGGCATTCTATATTATTCTCAAGAACAATTAGGTGTGCACTGGCAGGAACCGGAAAGGGCAACCATTGTAACGCGGCTGACCCAAGTTGAATAAAGCGCCGAATGATTGGAATGAAGCGTCGTTTACCTAGCTCCTAAGACAGCTGTTCTCAAAAAGCGGTGCAAATAAGACGGAGGAAGTTTTCTCAAGCATAAAATATACAAACTGGATTGTTGCCTAGCCTGATTGTTGTCATGCTCTGCTGCATTGTCTGCTGCCGCTGTAAAAAGCAAGTATGAATTATGTAATTACCCTATATAACTCCGCTCGAATTCGAACATCGCATGGTTCAGTATCATCCCCCTCTAAAGTTCCATGTCCCAGTACATACCCTTCTTAGACGATCCAATACCTGGAAGACAACCAGGAGGAATTGGCGAAACCGAGAAATGGTGGGTGGAACGGCAGGAAGCCCTTGAACGGGCAGGATACATGCTGCGGCCCCGCTACCGACCTGGTTGGCAGCCATCGTGGACAGGCACTGGCAAGTTCTATCTTTATTTTGAGGATGGACAGAGTATCACAGTGAGTCTTGATACCCTTTCGCTCTAGCTACTTGTGCTTACGACATCAGATGCGCTTGGGAATGGACGCAACTCGCATTTCTGACGGGAGGCAAGTAATTTTGAAAAGGCTCCTCACAGAAGAGGGCCCTTATGAACTTGAAATCAACAAGCTGTTTTCGACCGAGCCACTTGCCTCCAACTCCAAAAACCATTGCGTTCATCTACTTGACATCATTGAACTCCCCGATGATCCCCCAATTCTCGTCCATCCCTTGTTGCGTCCATATGACGACCCTCGGTTTCAAACATACGGAGAGTTCATCACCTTCTTTGCCCAGATATGTGAAGTGAGTTTCGCGTGCCTTCATTACACGATGCAAATTTCCAATTGACTAGGGCGTCCAATTTATGCACGAGAACCATGTCGCTCACCGGTTTGTCGCCTTTACTGCGTACATTCACGCTCCTTATATGACTATCAGTGACTGCACGACCGCAAATATAATGTTCGACCCGTCGAATATGTATCCTGAATCTTTTCACCCTGCTGAGATAAATCGGAGTAAGGACTTTGGCCGAAAGGCCAAGTGGTATTCACGAACGCGTCGCCCGACAAAATATCTCCTTATTGACTTTGGTCTTTCCCGTCGATATGATCCTGCCAATGGGCCGCCGCTCGACAAACCATACCAGGGTGGCGACAAGTCAGCCCCTGAGCACCAGGACACGGAGATATTTTGTAACCCATTCCCCACTGATGTATACTATCTCGGAAACTTGGTACGAAAAGAATATATCCAGGTCTGTGTGGTTTTTCTCCTCTAGCCATACCATCCTGACAGGCAAATCTAGAAATTTCAGGGATTCGAATTCATGGAACCACTGGTGACTGATATGGTCCAAACTGATCCCACAAAGCGCCCTACCATGGACGAGGTGGTCACTCGAGTTTCTGAGATAAGGGGCAAACTCAGTACATGGAAGTTGCGATCGCGGATAGCTCGCAAATTTGAGCTTTGGCCATTCGCTGTTTGGAGGTCAGTTAGGCATTGGTATTGGACCGTCGGCTACGTCCTTGGTCGCAAGGCAGCGATTCCCGAACCCAAAAAATGAATGGCCCCTACCTCTTATCTTTGTTGTTCATCCTTTTTTTTTTCGTTGCTGCTGTCATCCTAATATTGCACGCTCATTATTGTGCGATTCCATTATATCTGCTGTCTCATCTGCTGTCTAGTTGATTGGCCCACCACGCTAACTATTCCCAGCTTTTCTTGTTATCGTGTGTACACTGCTATACCATATATTCTAGTTGAACCCGTTCATTTACGACAGTATTTCTATGGAGCTTTTGAAAACAGCAAGGTCCTTATAAACACTGTGCCGTCTAGACTGATTATTTCAGCGATCACGGTATTTGTGTTCACCGATGTGGCACTCAGTAATTATTCCTCATCGGCAGGTCAAAAACTAGGCAAATTGAAGATTGTGAGTTACGACAATAACACATAGATCATAAGTACTGTCAGTGCCGTATGCACTGAATATGGACTACGAAAAGGTGACGCGAGGAAGACAAGCGGTGCGAGAATGAGGATAAGTAAATGTGTGAGTATCATGGCAACAGCTTCTGAGAGCGATTCAAATGAGAGTTTGTTCTAACCTTGAGGCATTCACCTGGCATATACGAATGGCCGGCAAATTAGAAATGGCAAGACAACAATAAAAAGTCTAGACTAGGGTCAGACGACGTCTCTGCGACTTGGAGACGAGGACGTAAGACGTTGAAAGGTAGAGGGATATGCACGGCCTGAAGACGTAAGCAAATGCAGCGAAGTGTACAATCGACTCCTGTATACCCAAACGGCAACAATACAACTCGTAATAATTAGGATTACACGGCGCACGGCTATGCCCGTGACCGACCAGTTCCAATAGTATCATGATGCTATGATAGCATTCCTGAAATCAAACGTCAGCTATGACAAAAAGGCGATCACGTTGATCGATAGCATTACCCAAAGCGAGGAAGCCCGAACTGATTTGATTAGAGGAAATGGATCCAGAAGCCACAATAAGACGCGCAAGGTTGAATTGGATGCGATGCCTTAGAGGGGAAACGACTTTCAAAACGCTTGGAGAAAGGTGAACTCACGACTAGACGAGGTATTATTTTATACCAAACAAAGGACCGTCGAAAGAACCAGAACTCGGACTGCGCCCACAATGAGATTTCCAGATGCTATAGCACTGTAGATGCGAATAGTCAAGTATCAAAACTGCCCTGAGGCATGTGCATGCATACTACAGTATTACATTAGTCGTCGAAATCACTAACTAGCATATGATAGTTTTCCAGCTCCGCACGGGAAAATGCGGTTTATCGGAGTTCCGAGTGCCACGTGATGGCGTTGAGATACAGTACTGTAAGACAAGAGTCGTAGAAAACCTGCTACTGTATATCTGCTATCTTGATTGATTTGCTCAAGGATTTTCCTCACTTTTTCTACTTCTATCTCATATCATCATTGGTACAGAATGATATACGTACTGTACATTATACGAACCTACCCCCACCTATTTGTTAACAGCAAGGTTAACAGGGCTCGAAATGATTGTGAACCACTCAAAGAGAGACGTTTTTGCGGCAGGGCCCTTATCGTGGGGGCCAAGCACTGCCGTTCTGGCCCAGGTATCAAGATATAGCTTATTGTGACCGTCATTTGTAACAATGTCGGCGCCGACAATGCCGACCCCAAATGATGATCATTTCGCTGTCCCGTTACCAGTGATGCGCCGTCCACTGGCCGAGGTTAATTGAAAGCTTGTACCTGCACTACTATAGTGATGACGATAAGACGTGATTGGGTTCTGTGTGCGCCTCCTATCGCCCCACCGCCAATATACGAAAAATGATTATGCTCCGAATAAGATGGTGCCACAAGCGCAACCGAAATCCTGGACCGGATGAGGGGGAAGCGAGTTCCAGAAGTAAGGCTGTCGAGGTCCGAGGCCGAAAATTACGCACTCGCCAGGGTTCTCTCCAGACGCCAGATGCGAATATACCAGGGAAAGATTTGCCTATACAACGGAGAAGTCGCTACATACACGCACTCACGTCATCCAAGTCAACCCATTATTTAGTACAGTATACAGTATGGTAGTTGCGATTACAGAATGCCAGTAAATCATAACGTTGTTGCTTTTTTCAACTCGTGCGGTGCGGGAATGCGGTACGGAAAAAATCATCGGAGTTCGGAGTACCACGCGGAAGCACGGCGTGACGCGCTCGCGGACCTCCGATGGCCGTAACTGAGGCCGGGACGCAGTATCTGGCAATTCTTTCCCAGCCCTTTCCCATCAGCCTTACGGGGCATTTTTTTCGAACCCTTCTCACTCAGATTACCCTGCTGGCCATTGCAAGGCCGTCGTCACACCGGGTAACATGCTATTGTATTTCATACCTCATATCCACCCAGGAACCGGTACCGCATACTGGGTAACTAATACAGTAAGTTCCGTTGATTGACGCATACAATGACATCCAGTATGCTGGTCCACAGTTACCCTTGTGTACCATTGTATTCTCATATGGGTGCTTGATATGTCAGTCAGTGGCCAGGTGCAAATCGCGAACGAGAACGAACAAAAGCGACGATCAGAGAAGGCGGCGTCTCCATTTCTCGCTACACATGTCACACCTCGTTGAACCAAAAAAACCCAAACTGGTAGGTAGGGCTCCCCGAGCCCTCCACATGCCGCTAGATTAATACACATTTGTATTCCCTTTTCTCTGACGTGTGTGTGCGGGGCAATGGCCAATCGTATGAGTGAATAGAGCAGCAGGACCCGTCTTGGACGGGTATACAGAGAGTGAAACCGGGGGTACCGTGGGGTGAAAAAAAATACAGGGCCTGAGCGTGTAAATCAATTACGTGGCGAAGAGTACCGTGGCAGGGCACTAGGGCACTGACTGCACCCCATCCTGTACTTTCTGTACTTTCCATGTCCATTCCCCGTGCCGTCCTAGACGACCCCCACCTCCGCCCTCACTAGGCTCGGCGATATTTTCAAGATGACTTTCTCCCCGACATCCTCCTTTTCTACGGCATCTTATGGTTGCCAAAGAAGGCCACGACATCACCGTGCCCCCCAACCCAAGAACAAAGAGTCCGTCCCGCTTTTTTTTAAATCCCTTCTTCCTTCTTATTATGGAGTTGTAGGCTAGCAGGTCGTGTCACTCAATAGCAGCGTTGCTCTTTCAATGCCAGTGAACCCGAGGCCTGGGGCCAAGCAGGGGCAAAGGGGTTAACAAGAAAAAAAAAACCATCCTTGTGAGTGAATCATCATACCAATGGATAACGTCCAACTCGTCAGACAACTATTCAGAGCTATGCTCTGGGATGCAATGAACTAATCCAGAGAGACAATACGCTTTACAACGGTCTACGAGGGGCAAAAGAACGGGTATATGTATCTCCATCGACGGGGTGAATGGAAGCTCGCCTCACTGGACGTGCACGCTGCCTCTTGCCCTTCGAGGTCGTTGGTTCACTCGCAGGGAATAGAATCGAATGTACTCGTTTCCACTAGTCGAGAAAGTCAGCTCCGAGTCAATATCGGAATATTTGAGCGCATTGAGCGCTGATCAGGTGAATATTCTCACTTTGTTCGTCTGCTCTCCGTTCTGAGATGTCAGGTGTGGATGTAGGGATGAAGCGTGGCCTGGAATCACGATGTGAACTAATGGGTACGGGCGCTAAATTCACAATCAGTTGAAGTCACCGGAGAAGGACACTAGTACAAACCGGAAGCCGTCGATCGAGAGGCTGGTCGCGAAGTCAGTGGGGCCACGAGTGCTTGTGCATCGTAAACATCTCACCTTCCCTGTCTCTCCTGTCGCCTGCGAAAGCAACGACGTGTTTGACAGATCTATCTCGACCAATGACATCAAAGACGGCAGCCTCCTCTGATTGGTAGTGAGCATACTTGGCAGTGTTGTGAAAGAAACTCATAACCGACCATTAGTAGCTTCGTCCTGATACGCCGACATGTCCACCCGAGCCACGTCATTGACATTTATATCGGTAATCCTAGATACCGCGTGCGCATCGCCGAATGTATCGGATGCTGCGGTGCCTTGAAACAGTGGGCCAACCCTCCCAAGGACGAACGAGTTTTACAGTACCTGTGCCAAAGCCACTCCCTGGTCCACCTCCCGGCACGGGTGCCGGGTTCCCTGATCCATCCCCAGGTCCTGGGGGACGTTGAGCCTCGTCCATCTGATCCCTGAGGATATCCTCGAGAGCTCGCGCAGACGCTGTCTAGGTAGCAGGTCAGGGTAGACTAAGAGTCATTACGGTAAAAATTCACCCTGACGAGTTTGTACGTCTTCCTAGCGTGACGTTTATAGTCCCTGGCCGCAAGGTTCTTTCGGAGCTGGGAGACACCACTTTGGTTTTCCATATTACCTCTCCTTTCTCTCGCCCTGTTATATCACACATTATTTTTACCGATCGATTGTGCAATGTGAATGCCAGAAACCAACAAGTCAAGAGATTCCCGAATGACATTTTGATCTCGGAGTGGTATCAGGTTGAGATGCCTTTGAAGAACAACGCGCGATTGATCCATGAAATGATCACCGTCCTGCGCCAGGCTGCTAGTAGAAATAGTTCTCCAAAGGCCACTGATCAGACCTCTTCCATCGAGGTGACCAGTTACTTCAATGGTGCCCCCGACAATCTCAATTGCGGCAGGAGAGTTCTTGCACGTGCTTCTGTCCATCGGAAGTGGTGATGAAGGGGTACGTTCTGACCAGCAGACAAAGAAGTGTGGAAAAGGGCAAGAAATTTGGTACTACGGATGACCAGCTCTTAAATACACGAATTGGAATGGCGGTGACGCTTCAACTTCTTGTGTTGCCAACTACAGTCATCAGTTCCGTTGTAAAGGGCAGGAGGACCGGCATTCTGGATTAATCTCAAGAACAATTAAATGTGTGACTGGAGGAACCAGAAACGGAACTATTGTACTGTAGCTTACCCCAAGTTGAAAGAGGCGCGCCTCCGAGTCTCTAGCTACTGTATAGACATTCCCTGAAAAGCGGTGCAAATTAGACAAGGGTGAAAGGCATGACTTGATCGTTGTTTTGTCACTATGAATTATGTAATAGCCTCGCTGAGAACTCCGCTCGAGTCGAGTTCCGTTCGATTTCACGGCAATATCGCAGGGTTCAGTATCCTCCCCCTCTAAAGTTCCATGTCCCAGTATATACCATTTTTAGACGATCCAATCCCTGGAAGGCAACCAGGAGGTCTTGGTGAGTCTGAAAAATGGTGGGCTGAACGGCAGGAGGCACTCGAACGGGCAGGATACATGCTTCGGTCACGCTATCGACCCGGTTGGCAGCCATCGTGGATAGGCACTGGCAAGTTCTATTCTAATTTTGAGGACGGACAGAGAGTTGTAGTGAGTTTCAATACCCCTTCGCTCTAGCTACTTGTGCTTATGACATCAGATGCGCCTGGGAATGGACGCGACTCGCATTTCTGACGGGAGGCAAGTGATTTTGAAAGGGCTCCTCACAGAAGAGGGCCCTTATGAACTTGAAATCAACAAGCTTTTTTCGACCGAGCCACTTGCCTCCAACCCCCGAAACCATTGCGTGCCTTTACTTGATGTCATTGAGCTGCCCGATGATCCGCCAATTCTTGTCCATCCCTTGTTGCGTCCATATGATGACCCTCGGTTACAAACGTACGGAGAATTCATAACTTTCTTTGCCCAGATATGTGAGGTGAGTTCTTGTGTTGTCATTACACGATGCAATTTTCCAATTGACTAGGGCGTTCAATATATGCACGAGAACAACGTCGCTCACCGGTTTGTCGCCTTTGCTGTGCACATTCATGCTCCTAATATGACTATTAGTGACTGCACGGCCGGAAATATAATGCTCGACCCGTCGAATATGTATCCTGAATCTTTTCATCCTGCTGAGACAAGTCGAAGTAAGGACTTTCGCCGAAAGGCCAAATGGTACTCACGAACGCGTCGCCCGACAAAATACCTCCTCATTGACTTTGGTCTTTCCCGTCGATATGATCCTGCCAATGGGCCACCACTCGACAAGCCATACCAGGGTGGCGACAAGTCAGCCCCGAGCACCAGGACCTGACGAGATTTTGTAACCCATTTCCTACTGACGTATACTATCTCGGAAACTTAGTACGAGAGGATTATATCCAGGTCTGTGTGACCTCTTTCCTGTAGCCATATCACCCTGACTGGCAAATCTAGAAATTTCAGGGATTCGAATTCATGGAACCACTGGTGACCGATATGGTCCAAACTGATCCCACGAAGCGCCCTACTATGGACGAGGTGGTGACTCGAGTTTCTGAGATAAGGGACAAACTTAGTACATGGAAGTTGCGATCGCGGATAGCTCGCAAATATGAGCTTTGGCCATTCGCTGCTTGGAGGTCAGTTAGGCATTGGTATTGGACTGTCGGCTACGTCCTTGGTCGCAAGGCCGCGATTCCCGAACCTCAAAAATGAATGGCCGTACCTCTTATCCTTGTTTTTTATCCTATTTTTTTCTTTGCTGCTGTCATCCTAACATCGCGCACTCATTATTGTGCGATCTCATTATATCCGCTATCTCATCTGCTGTGTAGTTGATCCGGCCACCATTCTAGTTATTCCCAGCGTTTTTCATGTTATCGTGTGTAGTTGATTGGTAATGATGCACTGGCATACCCTTATATTCTAGTTAAACCCGTTCATTTACGACAATAATTCTATGGAGCTTTGCAAACATCAAGGTCCTTATCCATAAAGTACCATCCAAATTGATTATTTCAGCGATCACGGTGTTATATTCAATGTGCCGCCCAGTAATTGTTCCCCATCGGCAGGCCACAAACAGGGTAAATCGAAAGATTGTGTTTCCATCAGTTACGACAATAACACACGGATCGTAGATACTACTGTGCCGTATGTATTAAATACCGACCACGATAAGGTGACACGAGGGCAAGCGGTGCGAGAATGAAGATAAGTAAATGAGTGTGTATCATAGCAACAACCTCTGAGAGGGGTTTAAATGAGAGTTTGTTCTAATCTTGGGAATTCACGCGCCATATACGAATGCCCGGCAAATTAGAAATGGCAAGACAAGTGAAAATTTATACTGGGGTCAGGCGGCGTCGTTGCAACTTGGAGACGAGGTTCATAAGGTGGCAGGATATCAGTTACATGCACGGGCCTGAAGACGTAAGCAAATGAAGCGTAGGGGTACAAACGACTCCTGTACTGTACACCCAAACGGCACCGCGCGAACAATACAGTTCACGATAATTAAGATTACACGGCGCACAGCGATGCCCGTGGCCGGCCAGCCCGATAGCATCATGATGCCATGTTAGCATTTCTGAAATCAGACGTCAGCTATGACAAAAAGATGATTGCATTGATCGATGGCATTACCCAAAGCGAGGAAGCCCAAACTAATTTGATTAGAGGAAATAAATCCAGAAGCCACGATAAGATGCGCAAGGTTGAATTGGATGCGATGCCCTAGAGGGGAAACGGCGTTTCAAAACGCTTGGGGAAACGTGGACTGGACTATCGTAAACGAGGTATTTACTTTATACCAAACAAAGGACCGTCGAAAGAACCAGGACTCGGACTGTGCCCACAATGAGATTTCCAGATGCAACAGCACTGTAGATGCGAATGACCAGGTATCGAAACTGCCTTGAGACATGCGCATGCATTCAACAGTATACAGTAGTCGTCGAATCAATTAGCAACATGTATGAAAGTTTTCCAACTCCACACGGGAAAATGCGGTTTATCGGAGTTCCAAGTGCCACGTGAAGGCGCTGATTTTTTTAACAGATAAGAGTCGTAGAAAAACCCTGATAAGTGCACTCTCGTTCGGGTTTTTCACCTTTTCTACTTCTATCTCATATAGTTGGTACAGAAGGATATATAGTACTCTACACGTACTGTATATTATACGAACTTACCGCCACCTATTTGTTAACAGGGGTCGGAATGATTGTGAGCCACTCAAGGAGAGACTGTTTGCGGCAGGGTCCTTATCGTGGGCCAAGCACTGTAGTTCTGGCCCAGGTATCAAGAAATAGCTTATTGTGACAGTCATTCGTAACAATGTCGGCCCCGACAATGCCGACCCCGAATGATGATCATTGCGCTGTCCCGTTACCAGTGATGCGCTATCCACTGGCCGAGTTTAATTGAAAGACGATAACCACGCAATGCTCGGGCTCCAACAACCAACGACTAGGGGAGATAATCCAACAACGCGACAATAAGACGTGATTGGGTTCTGTGTGCGCCTCCCATCGCCCCACCGCCAATATACGAAAAATGATTACGCTCCGAATGAGATGGTGCCACAAGCGCGACCGAAATCCTGAACCGGACGAGGGGGAAGCGAGTTCCAGAAGTAAGGCCATAGAGGTCCGAGGCCGAAAATTACGCATTCGCCAGAGTTCTCTCCAGACGCCAGATGCGAATATACCAGGGAAAGATTTGCCTATACAACGGAGAAGTCGCTACAGGCACGCAACCACGTCATCCAAGTCAACGTTGTTGTTTTTTTCAACTCGTGCGGTGCGGGAATGCGGTACGGAAAGAATCATCGGAGTTCGGAGTACCACGCGGAAGTACGGCGTGGCGCGCTCGCGGACCTCCGATGGCCGTAACTGTAACTGAGGCCGGGACGCAGTATCTGGCAATTCTTTCCCAGCCCTTTCCCATCAACCTTACGGGGCATTTTTTCGAACCCTTCTCACTCAGATTACCCTGCTGGCCATTGCAAGGCCCCGGGTATCATGCTATTGTATTTCATACCTCATATCCATCCAGGAACCGGTACCGCATACTGGGTAACTATATAGTTCCGTTGATTGACGCATACAATGACATCCAGTATGCTGGTCCACAGTTACCCTTGTGTACCATTGTATTCTTGTATGGGTGCTTGATATGTCAGTCAGTGGCCAGGTGCAAATCGCGAACGAGAACGAACAAAAGCGACGGACGGAGAAGGCGGCGTCTCCATTTCTCGCTACACATGTCACGCCTCGTTGAACCAAAAACCTAAACGGGTACAGTGGGGCACACGAGCCCTCCGCATGCCGCTCGATTAGTACTGATTTGTCTTCCCTTATCTGACCTGTGGGCACAGGGAAATGGTTGATCGTATGATTGAGTAGAGCAGTGGAACCCGTCTTGAAGGATATACAGGGTGTGAAACTGGGGGTAAGGGTAAAAAAAATATGGGGCCTGAGCGTGTAAATCAATTACGTGGCGAAGTGTACCGTGGCAGGGCACTGACTGCGCCGCTGAGGCAATGGCCCCCATCCACGTACTTCCCATGTTCATTCCCTATGCCGCCCTAGACGTCCCCCACCTCCGAATCCGCCCTCACTGTGCTCGACAATATTGACAAGACGACTTTCCCCCCGATGGGCTCGATACCCTCCTTTTTCTACGGCATCCTATGGTTGCCAAGGAAGGCGACGATACCACCATGCCCCCCAACCCAAGAACAACGAGCCCGTCCCGCTTTTTTTAATACCTTCTTATGGAGTTGTAGGCTAGCAGGTAATGTCACTTAATAGCAGCCTTGTACTTTTTCAATGCAAGTGAACCCCGGGGCCTGGGGCTCAAGCTTGGAACAGGAAAATAAAATTCTATCGTTGGGAGTGAATCATCCCGAGAGACTATCATCTACGACGGGCAGAAGAACGGGTGTACGTGTCTCCATCGACAGGGGGAACACAAGCTCGATTCACTGGAGGTGCATACCGATTGCCCTTCGAGGTCGCCGGTTCAATCACTGCCAGTGCAAAAGAATCGAGTGTACTCGTTTCCGCTTGCCGAGAAAATCAGCTCCGAGTCAATACCGGAATTTTGAGCGCGTGAGTGCCGCTCAGATGAATGTTCTCACCTTGCTCATCTGCCCTCTGCTCTGAGGCGTCAGGTAAGGATACGGCAATGATGTCCAGCCTGGAATCATCCTCTTGGTTTGAACTTATGGCAACGGGCGCTAAGTACATGATCAGCGTTGAAGTCACCGAAGAATAAGGGCACTAGTACAAACCGGAAGCTATCGAAAGTGGGGCTGGTCGTGAGGTCAGCGGGAGAAGATAAGTGCTTCAACATTGTAGTCATCTCACCTCTGTCTGTCTTGTCGCCCGAGAATGCGATAATGCGCTGGACAGACTGATCTCGACCAATCAGGTCAAAGACAGCAGCTTCCTCTGATCAGTAGTGAGTATGTTTGGTAGTGCTGTGAAAGTAATTCATAACCGACCATTGGTAGCCTCGTCATGAATCGACGACATCCCCACCTGCTCAAGGTTACTAACATTTATATCGGTTGTCCTGGACACTGCGTGCAAATCAGAGGATGGATTGGACGCTACAGTTTCTTGAAACAGTGAGCTAGCTGTGCCCCAAAGGTGAACATGCAAGGTTACCTGTGGAAGGACCAGTGCCTGATCCACCTCCTGGTGCTGGTGGACGTATGGCCTCGTCCATCTGATTCATAAAGTGATTGTCCAGAGCCCGTGCAGACGCTGTCTAGGATAGACTAGTAGGTCAGATCAAGTGTCATTACCGCGGTAAAAACTCACCTGGACAATCTTGTACATCATCTTAGCGCGGCGTCTGTACTTCCTGGCCTCAAGGTTTCTTAGGAACTGAGACGAGGAGCCGCTTTGATTTTCGATGCCCTCTCTCAAACCTGTCACGCTGTGATATCGAGTATTATTGTGACTGCCCGATTGTGTGATGTGAACTGAACCCACTCTTTATAACTTTCTCGAATGATATTTTGATCATCAAGTTGCATCCGTTTGAGATGTCTCTGAAGGAGGCCGCGCGATCGATCCATGAGAAAATCGCCCTTCTGCACCTGGTATCTAGTAGTGAAGATCCTCCAAAGGCCACTAATCAGACGTCCTCCATCAGGACTACCAGTTACTTCAATGATACCCCCGACAATTTCAACCTCAGGAGGATAGTTGTTCGAATTGTTGTTGACCATCAGAAGGCGTGAAAGGGAAAACGTTCTGACCAGCAGAAATAGGTAAAGGGTGAGGGATTTGATGCCTCGACTGACCGGTTCTTAAATACTACGTGGAGCGCACTGAAGCGCCGACGTTTCAGCTTGTTATGTTGCCGATTATGGTCATTGGTTCTTATGAAGAAGGGCCGGTATTAATCCCAAGAACAATTAGATATGTAGGTACTAGAAAGGCAGCTATTGTAACTGTACCGTGGCTTACCTCCGAGTTGAACGAGGCGCTGCCTTCTCAGTCCTATCTCTCCGTTCTCACGGTGAGCGTTTTTCTAATTTAACAAAGGCAACGGATACATAGGTGTTCCCGGAATGCAGTACAGAACACTAGACGTACTTTGAACGCGACAATTGTCTGAGACATGATCACAATATAAGTAGTTGTTATGCCCATACAGTATTCGAGCCATAAGTGTGTGTGAATTATGTAATAGCCTCGGACGACTCCGCTCGAATTTTTGACCTCTCAACGATCTCAACCATCGAACAGCCCTCCTACCGCTATAAACTTCCATGTCCCAGTACATACCCTTTTTAGACGATCCAATCCCTGGATGGCAACCAGGATGTATTGGTGAATCAGAAAAATGGTGGGTTGAGCGGCAAGAGGCACTCGAACAGGCAGGATATATGCTTCGGTCCCGCTATCGACCTGGTTGGCAGCCATCGTGGGCCGGCACTGGTAGGCCCTATCATTACTTTGAGGACGGTCAGAGAGTCTTAGTGAGTTTTAATACCTTTTCTTTTATCTACTTGTACTTACGAAATTAGATGCGCTTGGGAATGGACGCGACTCGCATTTCTGACGGGAGGCAAGTGATTTTGAAAAGGCTCCTCACAGAAGAGGGCCCTTATGAACTTGAAATCAACAAGTTGTTTTCGACCGAACCGCTTGCCTCCAACCCCCGAAACCATTGCGTGCATTTACTTGATGTCATTGAGCTACCCGATGATCCGCCAATTCTTGTGCATCCCTTGTTGCGTCCACATGATGATCCTCGGTTTCAAACGTTCGGGGAGTTTATCACTTTCTTTGCCCAAATATGTGAAGTGAGTCCCGTGTGCTTTCATTACAAGACGCAATTATCCAATTGACTAGGGCGTCAACTTTATGCACGAGAACAATGTCGCTCATCGGTTGGTCGCGTTTTTACGCACATTCACGCTCCTAATATGGCTGTATCAGTGACTGCACGGACAGAAATATTATGCTCGACCCGTCAAATATGTATCCTGAATCTTTTCATCCTGCTGACATAAATCGAAGTAAGGACTTTCGCCGAAAGGCTAAGTGGTATTCGCGAACGCGGCGTCCGACAAAATACCTCCTGATTGACTTTGGCCTTTCTCGTCGATATGATCCTGTTAATGGGCCACCACTCGACAAACCATACCAAGGTGGCGATAAGTCGGCTCCTGAGCACCAAGACACGGAGAGATTATGTAACCCATTTCCCACCGATGTATATTATCTCGGAAACTTAGTTCGAGGTTATATCCAGGTTCGTATACCTTCTCTTGTCCGGCCAGGTCGTCCTGACAGACAAACCTAGAAATTCCGGGGATTCGAATTCATGAACCCATTGGTCACCGATATGATCCAAAGCGATCCTATGAAACGCCCTACCATGGACGAGGTGGTCACTCGAGTTTCTGAGATAAGGAGCAAACTCAGTACGTGGAAGTTGCGATCGCGGATAGCTCGCAGACATGAGCTTTGGCCCGTCACTGCGTGGAGGTCAGTTAGGCATTGGTATTGGACCGTCGGTTACGTCCTTGGTCGCAAGGTAGCGATTCCTGAACCCAAATAATGAATGGCCCTACCTTATATCCCTGTTATTCATCCTTTTTTTTCTTTCTTTGTTGCTGTCGTCTTAACACTGCACGCTCATAATTGTGTGATCCCGTTATATCCACTATCTCATTTGATGTCTACTTGGATTTGCTTACCATGTTAGCTATTCTCAGCATTTTTTATGTTATCGTGTGTAGTAGATTGATAATGATACACTGCTCTGTTCTAGTTGAACCTGTTCATTTTATGACAATACTGTACGACAATAACACACGAATCACGGGTACGGTCAGTACCGTATGAACTGAATATGGATCTAAGGGGTACAAAAGACTCCTGTACACCTTAACGGCACCGCGCGAACAATATGGCTCACTATAATTAAGATTACACGACGCACCGCGATGCTCATGGCCAGCCAGTCTTAATACCATCATGATGTCTGCATTACTGGGAAGTTGGACGGCCGCAGCCATTGCCAGTAATCAATGAAAGAATGGACTCGCCTGGAATTAGACGTCAACTACGACATAAATCCAAAAGCCACGATAAGATGCGCAAGTCGAATGTGATGCGATGGCCTAGAGGGAAAACGTGAAACCCTCTGCTAGTACCTCTTTCATATCAAAAAGGACCGCCGAAGTTAGAACTGCGCCAACAATAAGATTTCTGGAAGCCACAGCACTGTAGATGCGAATGATCACAGGTATTGAAATCGCCTTGAATCACTGACGCACGCCCAGCCACAAGTACTGCAGTTCTTTACTGTACGTGTGCGATGATGCGGTTTGTCGGAGTGCCACATGAGCGCATGAAGTACGTGAGGGCGTGTGGCGCGCTCGTCTCATTACAGACAGTATGCTCGAACAATGACAAGGCTGGAACCAGCTGGAACAATGGCAAGGCCAAGGCTTGCCTGCCAGTCCACCCTGCACCATCTCTACCTCCATCCTGTCTTCATTTCGCAATGTCTCAAGAAATCATTGAATTTTTGCAGAGCTTTGGCACTGGTGGAGAAATAGGAGATATCGATCCGGTTGAAGCATGGTGGGTTGAGCGGCAAGAGGCGTTGGAACGTGCTGGTTACATGCTCCGACCTCGCTACCGCCCTGGCTGGAAACCTCCGTGGGCCGGTACCAACAAAAAATACTCTCATTATGAAGATGGTCAGCTTCAATGGGTGAGAGTGAAATGTTTCGCGTTTCGTGCTTCTTAGTTATTCTATTTATGAGTTTAGCTGCGTGTGTGTATGGATGCAACTCGGATCTCCGACGGAAGACCTGTCATGTTGAAAAAGGTCCCTTTACGAGAAGGTCCTTACGAGCTCCAGATAAACAAGATTTTCTCCACGGAGCCCGTCTATTCCGATCCCAGAAATCACTGCGTACATCTACTAGATGTCATCCAGCTGCCAAACGACCCTCCCATCCTTGTCCAGCCCCTTCTGCGTCCGTTTTATAAACCTCCGCTCCAAACATTCGGAGAGTTCGTCACCTTTTTGCTCAAATATGTGAGGTGGGTCTTTTGTAGTTGTGGATGTAACGAATTGGATATCTGAATCGAGAAGGGAGTACAATTCATGCACGAAAACCACGTTGCTCATCGGTTGGCTTACTTACTTCCATTCTTGCTTTTCCTTCGGGTCTAACGTGACCTATGCTAGGGACTGTACATCGGAAAACATCATGCTTGATCCATCGAACATGTATCCCGAATCTTTTCACCCTGTCAGGATGAGTCGAAGTAGGGACTTTCGCCACAAGGCAAAGGCATATACGAGGACACAACGACCTTCGAGGTACCTCCTCATTGACTTCGGCCTTTCCCGCTATTATGACCCCGCCAATGGACCGCCACTCGACCAACCACTCCGTGGAGGCGATAAATCTGCGCCTGAACATCAGGATGGAAAAACGCTATGCAACCCGTTTCCCACAGATGTATACTATCTGGGAAACTTGGTTCGAGAAGATTACATGCAGGTTCGTGTCTATATCTGTGACTGAGAAACGATCCTTATCGTACATGAGCCAGAGGTGTCAAGGGTTTGAGTTTATGGAACCTCTCGTCGTCGACATGGTCCAAGAGGATCCGACGAAGCGTCCTAAGATGGACGAGGTCGTCACTCGTTTTGGCAAGATTAAGGGTAAACTCAGTTCATGGAAACTACGTTCCCGGATAGTCCGGCGAAACGAGATTTGGCCACTCGCACCATGGCGATCGGTTGGTCATTGGTATCGAACCATTGGGTATGTCTTGGGTCGTAAGGCAGCTATTCCTGAACCCAAGTGAACAGCACACTCTCGTCCCGCTTTTTGGGCTTTTTTGTTGTCACACCCTGTGTTCTTTACGATGCTATCCTGCTATCTTAATTGATTTACTCAGGGATTTTCCTCACTTTTTCAACTATCTCATGTCGTTGGTACAGAATGATATACTCTACACGTATTGTACATTATACGAACCTACCCCACCTATTTGTTAACAGGGCTCGGAATGATTGAGCCACTCAAGAAGAGACTTTTTTGCGGCAGGGTCCTTATCATGGTATCAAGGAGCTCTAGCTAGTAGCTTATTGTGACAGTCATTGGTAATAATGTCCCCGACAATGTCGACTCCGAACGATGATCATAGCGCTGTCCCTTTATCATTGATGCGCTGTTCACTGGCCTAGTTTAATTGAAAGCTTGTACCTGCACTAGTGATGACGATAATCATGCGATGCTCGGGCTCCAACAACTTGACAGCTAACAGCTAAAGGAGATAGTGTAACAACGCGACAATAAGACGTGATTGGGTTCTGTGTGCGCCTCCCATCGCCCCATCGCCAATATAACTTACGAAAAATGATTATGCTCCGAATGAGATGGTGCCACAAGTGCGACCGAAATCCTGGACCGGACGAGGGGGAAGCGATTTCCAGAAGTAGGCCCGTCGAGGTCCGAGGGCCAGATGCGAATATACCAGGGAAAGATTTGCCCATACAACGGAAACGTCGCTACAGGCACGCACCCACGTCATCCAAGTCAACCCATTATTTAGTACAGTATGGCAGTTGCGATTACAGAATGCCAGTAAATCGTAACGCGTTTTGTTTTTTTCAACTCGTGCGGTGCGGGAATGCGGTACGGAAAAAATCATCGGAGTTTGGAGTACCACGCGGAAGCACGGCGTGGCGCGCTCGCGGACCTCCGATGGCCGTAACTGAGGCCGGGACGCAGTATCTGGCAATTCTTTCCCAGCCCTTTCCCATCAACCTTACGGGGCATTTTTTCGAACCCTTCTCACTCAGTTTACCCTGCTGGCCATTGCAAGGCCGTCGTTACACCGGGTAACATGCTATTGTATTTCATACCTCATATCCACCCAGGAACCGGTACCGCATACTGGGTAACTATATAGTTCCGTTGATTGACGCATACAATGACATCCAGTATGCTGGTCCCACAGTTACCCTTGTGTACCATTGTATTCTCGTATGGGTGCTTGATATGTCAGTTAGTGGCCAGGTGCAAACGGCGAACGAGAACGAACAAAAGCGACGGACGGAGAGGGCGGCGTCTCCATTTCTCGCTACACATGTCACGCCTCGTTGAACCAAAAACCTAAACGGGTACAGTGGGGCACACGAGCCCTCCGCATGCCGCTCGATTAGTACTCATTTGTCTTCCCTTATCTACCTGTGGGCACAGGGAAATGGTTGATCGTATGATTGAGTAGAGCAGTGTGACCCGTCTTGAAGGATATACAGAGTGTGAAACTGGGGGTAAGGGTAAAAAAAATATGGGGCCTGAGCGTGTAAATCAATTACGTGGCGAAGTGTACCGTGGCAGGGCACTGACTGCGCCGCTGAGGCAATGGCCCTCCAATCCACGTACTTTCCATGTCCATTCCCTATGCCGCCCTAGACGTCCCCCACCTCCGAGTCCGCCCTCACTGTACTCGACAATATTGACAAGACGACCTTCTCCCGATGGGCTCGATACCCTCCTTTTTCTACGACATCCTATGGTTGCCAAGGAAGGCCCCCAACCCAAGAACAACGAGCCCGTCCCGCTTTTTTTAATACTTTCTTATGGAGTTGTAGGCCAGCAGGTGATGTCACTTAATAGCAGCCTTGTACTTTTTCAATGCAAGTGAACCCCGGGCATGGGGCCAAAGCTTGGAACATGAAAATAAATATTCTATCATTGCAAGTGAATCATCATATATGCGTCATGCCAATGGATAACATTCCAACTCGTCAGACAACTATTCAGAGCTACACTCTGGAAGGCAATGAATTAATCCCGCGAGAGTATCTTAAACTTCGGTCTACGACGGGCAGAAGAACGGGTGTACGTGTCTCCATCGACAGGGGGAACTGTAGCTTTCTTCACCGGACGTGCACGCTGCCACTTTCCCTTCGAGGTCGTTGGTTCATTCGGGGAATAGAACTCGTTTCCGCTAGTCGAGAAAGTCAGCTCCGAGTCAATACCAGAATGTTGAGCGTATTGAGCGCCGATCTCGTGAATATTCTTACCTTGCTCGTCTGCTCTCTGGTCTGGAACGTCAGGTAGGGGTGCAACGATTAAGCGTGGCGAGGACCCATCCTCTCGGTGTAAGCTTATAGCTGCGGGTGCTAAGTACACGATCAGCGTCGAAGTCATCGTAGAAGGACACTACAGTAGTACAAACCGGAAGCTATCGGCTGTGAGGCTTGTTGCGACGTCAGCACCAATAAGTGCTTGGAGACGATAGACATCTCACCTTCACCATCTGTCCTGTTACCCGAGACAGCCTCGGTCTGAAATGTACCGACGATGTGCTGGACAGACTTATCTCGACCAACCACGTCTATGACAACAGCTGCCTCTGATCATGACTAGTATTCAGCGTGGTTGGTAGTATTGTGAAGAATTTCATAACCGACCGTTGGTACCTTCCTTCCGATATGCCGACATCTCTACCCGATCCGCGTCATTGACACTTATATCGGTTAATGTGGATATCGCGTGCGAATCGGCGAATGGGTTGCTCTGTGAGGACGCTACAGAATCCCGAAACTAAGTCAGCCGTGTCTTAAAGACGAACAAATAAGACCACCTGTGCGAAGCCACTCCGAGTCCTTGATTGACCTCGTGTTTGTGTAGCCTCTGCAAGCTGATTGATGAGAGGACTCTCGCGGACTCTGTCAGATGCCAGCTACGGTGGACCAGCAGTCGGATTAGAGACTCAGTTTGATGATAATAAGTCTACCTTGACGTCTTGTACGTTTTCCTAGAGAGAGTTTATACCGTCTGGCTCGGAGGAGCTTTTGGAGCGGGGAGCCCTTGTAGTCGTCGAGTGTAACTCGTTTTTGAGGTTTCGCGCCCTGGTACATGATTGGAGTGTCACTTCAGAGACTCGGTAGCGCAACACAAAAAATTGAAAACCGACTTCATATAACGGTCTCGGATGGTAGTTTGATCACTGAGTAGCATCAGTTGGAGATGTCTTTCGAGGAGGTCCATCGATCGATCCATAAATAAATCGCCTTCCTCCATCTGGCTATCGACAGTGAAGGTCTCCGAAGGTTATCGACCAGACTACTCCGACGAGATGGCATTGACTTCGACGACACCCTCCACACCTATGGGAGTATATCTCAAGTTCTGGGGATGTCATTAGCCATCGAGATGGTGGATGAGGGAAAGTTTCTGTGCCAGCAGAAAATCAAGGCGTGGTGAAGGGTGAGGCCGGTGAAGATCAGATGCAACGAAGCACCAGTCCAAATATACAAAACAAGAGAGCGCCTACTCTTCGTTACCTGACTGCAATTATCATCCGTATTTTCGGGGAGAACACGCGTGCGCTAAACCGAAGGGGCAACTATTGTATAATGCCAAGTTACTTCAAAGCGCGCTAGTTTTCCCTCAGCCAGTCACAACGCGTAGAATAGACAACGATGCATGTTCCCAGAGGGGCAGTACAAGCAGACACAATAGTGTTTCTCAAATTTCATAGAATGACTCGGAGGACGAACGTAACTTGGTTCGGGAGCCAGTGACCCCCGCCCGCTGCGACATACATATGACCACCACATAACTTTTTCATTCTGTCACACATACATAGAGCACAGCTATCTCTTTTTATTACCTACACATGCCCAGACATAACGTACATAATGCTTGGATACACTTTGCGACCGCCTCTGTGCCAAGTTGTATGGGCTGCGGAATATAAATTCGGATTCCAAAAAAAGGAAACATCGTATTATTACATAATAAGGCGTCATTTCCGTCTCTCTCAACTCCTCATTTCTACCAATGTCCCGACAAGCCGTCATAGACTTTCTTGAAAACGAAGCTCCTGGATCAACAACCGGGGATATTGGTGATCTCGAAAGATGGTGGGTTGATCGACAAGGGCTCTAGAACAAGCAGGATACATGTTCGTTCTCGAAGCCACTTGTCGATCAACCCACCATCTTTCAAAGATCACAATATCCCACGGTTGTGATCCAGGAGCTTCGTTTTCAAGAAAGTCTATGACGGTCTTGTCGGGACATTGGTAGAATGAGGAGTTGAGAGAGACGAAAAATGCGCCTATATTATGTAATAATACGATGTTTTCCTTATTTTTGTTGGATCCGAATTTATATCCGCAGCATAAAACTTGCACAGAGGCGGTCGCAAAGTGTTATCCAAGCATTATGTAGTTATGTCTGGGCATGTGTAGGTA